>JAODTR010004452.1:0-12050 GCA_025399935.1 Amblyopsis rosae | reverse complement strand
AAAGAGCGGTTATATATATATATATATATATATATATATATATATATATATATATATATATAGTGGTCTGTGTGTGATCTACTCCATCTACTCGGAACCACATCGGTCATCCCTACAATGTGTTTGTCCATATACCCTACACATTCACAGCATTTTTCAGATGTTTAACTCCAAAGAGACTTGCAATCACTTATACAGTAGAGTGCAATTTTCAGTAGCTGAAAATGTCATAGAATTACATTCACGTTTATTTGGGCAAACTTAGCTGCTAAGCATCATACCATTACACATCATCAAGCTTTAAAATGACTTAACAGCCTAACTTCATTAGTCATTTTTCTTCCATTGATTTTGTATTGCATGAAGATGCCTCATCAAATATATTTCAGTTCGGCAGCGTATGAAAACTTGGTTCTGGGTTATTTCCCTTGTTGGCAGTGCATCCCATCACACAGCAGATTTTTGCCATGTTTCAGTTGGCTATCATCAGACGAAAGCGACGACGAGGCACAGTCATGCAAGTCAAAGTCAATGAAGTCAAATGGAAATTATTATACGGTCGTTATGGGAACAGTGAAAAGGGTGACGTACTGTAGGTCAGAAACCTTAATGGGAAATGCTATGACATCTGCAGACCTGTTCCTGCGTAGAATTTGGTGCAGTTCCCATAGTCGATGTCCTCTTGTTTGATGTCAAATTGTGGGAGCGCGATGGCGTCCATTTGCACCGGGTCCCCCGTCTGCCACATAAACAGCAGATCGTCTGTTGTGTAGCCGACTGCATGCAGCAAACGCACACACACACACACACACAGCTTAGCACTAGTCGAAGCTATAGCCTAGATATTTAACCATACATGTAGATAGTGTTCCTGTACATATCACATAAACAGTTAAATTCCCATGAGCACAGCAGACACAAACGTCAACAAATCAAACTAAGCAAATCAGCAGCAGCTGTCTTCCAGATACTTAGCTTCTTATTCGCTCTTAGCTGCTTTGTAAACAAGACACAACAACCTCATTCAAGCTAAATTAGCCGCAAGACGTCTGAAGTATCACTAAGATATGGTGAGTTATTCTGCTCCACCCAGTATTCACCAGCCAAACTGCTTTCTAAATGGGAGAAAAGTGTGTTCAATTCACACACAACAACATAGAGACAGACAAAAACATACCTATAGTACACACACACATACAGTATACTATACTGAGTAGAATGAGAGAATAATGCAGATATACTGTGTATATATACATTATAGATACATACTGTACAGTAGAGAGAGAGAGAGAGATGTGCGTACCGATGCAGTAACCTTAGCGCCCAGATACTCACAGCTCTCCAGCTGCATCTTACACCTCTGTGTGTCCATGGGGAAGAGGGTGAGGTCCAGGGGGCAGGACAATGTGACAGACAGCCTGGGAGAAGAGGTAGAGAGGGCCCCGGGTCACATCAGGTTAATTCACACAGCAATTGGCTTTATAGACAAGCGGGGCCTGGTGTATGAGGACTGGACACCCCCATCATTACTGAGCCTCTGTGTTTCCGCCACAGCCATTGCCAACAGGTGTAGTACATCAATAACAACGTCGTGCAATCTCTCCATAGCCAAATGACATCTTTTGGAAAGCCTTCCCAGTAGAGTGGAGACTATTATAGCCTATAGGCTTTAATCGTTGCGGATCATGGAAAGTTTGTAGGTCCTAAATATGATATTTTAAACAATAATAGCAAACAAATATGTTCTATGTAAAGATATAGTGGCGTAATTTCATCTTGAACAGAGAAAGTAATCTGACCTCCACTGTTCTTTGTTTACATAGCCGGGCTGGCTCGTGTGTGTGTGTGTGTGTGTGTGTGAGAGCGGCCAATGGAGTGTTTGTTTTTAGTCTGAAATGAACTTGAACAATGAACAATAAAGCACATTGAAGCAATAGTACCAGTATAAAATCAATCTGAATGATCATAGCATTAGCAATACAAAGACAATTAAAGTGAAATAAATAATGAATGCATTTGTTCAATCCTTTGTTTGTGCTGGTTGTGTGAATCAAATTGTGGGAGGGCATCTCTGCCATAATATGCTGTTCTTTGATACTGTCAGTGGAAGCCCCGCCCCTTACGCTTGAAAAGAGAAGACATGGGCAAGACCCTCCTCTACTGTCTGTCATATTACAATCAGGTAATTCATCAAATGTCTTCATCCAAAGTGACAAAGAGCACAACACTAGGGTAAGTATACGGCAGATAGGGATCAGGCATCTTGGTCAAGGATGCATACAGCTCATCTCTGGGGCTCAAGCCCACGACCTTCCGACTGTGAGTCCATCGCCCACCAGGCCATCCCCCTCAGACCCACCGCTGACATTTTTCACACTGGAATGGGTAAAGAACCCTGACGACAAACATACTGCACATTCTGTTTGTCGACTTGAATTTGTCACTTTGTGTGTTTGTTTGTTATGCGCATTGGGCTTTGTATTATGTTAGACTATAGCTTTAAATGTCAAGCTGTGAGCCTTAAAGGTGGAGTCAGTCATTCTGAGGAAAGCTTGCTGCTATCTGAAGTGGAGGGAAACAAAAACACCTCCTTCTTCAATGCCATAGGGTGCTCCCTCAGAAGCTCAGCCCCCCCACAGTTGACAGCAACATAGCATTACCTCATGCTTATGAGGACGTCTCCGTTACGGAAGATGAAGAGGAGAATGTTCTCCTGGGTGACGTCGTGGAAGTTGGCGCTCTTCTCATTAGCGAAGAACAGGTCGGGCTTCCAGAGACATTTGAACATCTTGGGGTCGACGGTGAGGGACTCTGACTTAAAGTCCTGGGGTAACCGCAGCCTCGGGTCGTTCCAGCGCTGTCTGAGGAAGATGTTAACACGATAGTCCTGTTGGGATCAAAGACCGCTAAAATGAAAGCATTTAGCAGCCACTTTTATCCAAATTGACTTTAAAGTGCATATGTCAATAGATGAAAAGGTCATGCACCAGCTAATGTAATAAGCAAACAATGTTCTGTTAGAAGTATGTGTAAAATAGCCTCCCCTCAATAACATATAGTAATATTGTGTTTTAGGATAGCAGGTGGTATGGAAAAGGAGTCTAAGCAGTGTGTTTTTTGCAATAAAGCTGTTAGCCAGGCTCAGCCCACAAGGCTTGGGAATCACTGCAGCTGCCGCGAGGATGGGGGAACGCTGTGATATTTACACTGTGGCCAATCAACACCAGAGCCACTTGATGGGCGCAGCGTCCACACAGCAACATGCGACATGGCAGCCGGGCTCATCTGGGTGCTTGCTAGATTATTAGCACGCTCAGCTATTCAGCTAGTGCTGGTAGGAATGTGTCTCTGTTGTGCTGAAAGAGATACGGTAGAAGTGGAGCTGTGCTGCCATGGCAACAGGTGCTGGTGTCAGTGGTGGAATAACAGATGACATGTCAAACACAGAATCTGGCCATGTGCATGGGTGTGTGTCGACTTTATGCAAATAAAGATACATATTTTGTACTCTCTGGAATATAATTTAAATAATGACATGCAGTATATCATTCTATAAAATAAACACCAAATATAAATCATGCTTGAGCACATTTAAAATAAAATAAAAAAGGTTCTCATGCTACTCACTAACGTCAATGATGTCAAAGCAACAAAGCGGAATTTTTCTTTACTTTAACAGCAACCCACTTCATTAAAAGTCAGTTTCATTTGAATGCATGTCTGTCTCTTTTGTGAATGGGTAGATGCTGATTATTATCATAAAGGCTTTACGATGCCCGGGGTCATTACAGGCTGCAGTCCCACTGTCATTTGGTCCATGCCAGAAGCACGGCCATTTCCAACACCGGACTCCTTGTGAACCCCAGGGGCAAATAAAACATCTGGCTATCAAGCAGCGAGCAGCAGGGTCAATTCAGGCCAGGCTCATACACAACCCCCTCCATGTAATCAAAGCGGAGAATGGACGGGCGCCAGCCCCAATAAAACAGCACTGCATTTGGCTCCAGGCCGCCGCTTCAGATGAGCCCGTCCTCGTCAGACCAACGACACCCTCTCCAAGTGAGAAGAGGCGTGCTAAACGTGGAGGAGGCCCGGCGCTGGTTAGCCTGTCTGAGGTGTTAATGAATTGAGAGTGGATACATCTGGGGCACAGGCACACACTGAGAAACACAGAGATACAGTATGAGTGGCTGTTCTCTGCCCACCCATCACCCCTGATATAACACGCCTGTTACATGGACATTCACAGTTACAGTGACCTGGTGCAGGGGGCACTATAAAGTCCCGTACACACAGAACATGTCCCAACGTCCAGCCAGACGGATTGCTGGTGCTTTATAAAGATGGACGACGTAACGTAAAACCGTCTTAAGACATGTTTCTATAGTGATCGTTTTAAATCTGACTGTGATGTGCTGCGCTTATCGTACAAATTTCGAACATTGGAAAAATTTTGAAAAAGAAACGTGCCTGGGCTAACGTTCATTAGACCTTTAAACTGTCAGCAGGTACGTTGCGTTAGTGTGGACAGCATGGGTGTAGATCAGACATACGCTATTGTATCTGTGGCCAAAGAACAGTGGATAGACATTCAAGGATCTCAAGTATCTCAAGTCTCAAGAGGCTAGTCACTTATTCTCAGGAATTTACCAATATAGCTGCATATATTAATCTATGTAGATTAATATAGTAGAGGTAGGTTGATCATCGTGTGAGGAAATCTCGTGGACTGCTGATCTGTGTTAACATTGCAATAAATGTTGTTTTATGAACACATGGAAGATCCCTTTCCTCCTATTAACTATACATTCATGTCTATAGGGGAATATAAGATTGTGGATTGCTCACAAACATCATAGGTGAATAAATAAATCCTGATTTGACTGCATCAAATAACTGATTGATAAGTGATTCAGCCTATGTTTTGCAGAAGGAGTCAGGATTTCTATGCATAGATTCCACCCCCACACACATTCCATAATACATGCATATGACTACTAACAGGAAACTGTTCATTATTTAATTGGCTCCTCCAAGCATTTGAGAAAAATTACAGAACACGGCATTAAGAGCACCGTTCTAATCCTCTTGTTAGCATTCAAACAATGCTTATCTATCAGCCGTTAAGCCATCAGATAAATGAGCCACGACAGCCCTAATCATTCACCACTACTCCTGTGTTCAGCAGTCCTGAACACAGGAGATGCCTTGTGTTTTAGACCTGTATGGTATTCTCCTCTGACCTGTGGCTACAGCGGCAGAAGCATGGATGATCAATAGTGACATTTACATGGAGGGCTTGTGTCTTACCATCGTGGTCTCCTGGATGGACCCAAAGCTGTTTATGAAAATGTTCACCCTGTCTTCCACAGGAATTCCTACACACACACACAAATAATAATAGCAGATATATTATCCTTAATAAATTATACAAACCCCTATTATTAACACATTAATACTGCATGTACAAACACTTTATTATATTCAAGGGGCATATTTGTACACACACAGAGACACAGGGCAGGCCTGGTAACAAGTAATCTCATTCTGCTCCAGCAGTGGGGCATTGTGTCTCTCTGGCAGCCTTCTGTATCAGCTAGCAGTCAAATGCATGAGGAAAGTGTGCCTGTGGTGGCGGCTGATATTGAACTACTGAAAACCACTTGAGTCTGGCAGCTCCCTGGCAGACAGTTGCAGCACAAAGCATGAAAACAACTACATAAATTGATAAATAAATATATACAGTATATATACTGCAACTGAATAAATATATAAAGAATTTGCCTGTTTGTATGGGAACCAAAATGTATCTGGGAAGGTTGCACTGCTCTTTATCCCATGCATATAATACAAATGACAACCAAGATAACATGACAGACTTAAAGTAAGACCCACCTATTCAGAATCTACCTCAGTACCTTGACCGCTGATATCTCCATCCCATAATATTCATAACTCTCACTGAAGTTCTCTTTGATGATCCTTTATCATGTCTCTATCTTTTATCTCTGCTGCTATAGTTAGGGTGCTATCAATTCTTGTGAGGGTTAAATGATGGTATAATGCATGCTGTAAAATGTATATAGCTATACTGTTAGTCCTGATATAACTATATCATTATTCTATCAGAACACATTTGCTTACGATTACTGGTGTCTGACCTATAGCTTGCTATAGACATACATACTACTGTAATGTAATTCACTTTAGATAAAGGTATCTGCTAAATGCTGGAACTGTAGTGTGGACATGAGGCACTTCTGAAGGCCTATAACCCAGGCATAATTTAAAGATAACATGTCCTCATATTAAGTCTTGTTAAGTCTCTCTTGTGCCAATTTGCTTTTCAATAGGCTATTTAAGCATAATGACGCAAGAGGGTCTGCTGTTATGGCCTAGCATTAGCATGGCTGCTATTCGGTCAGAAAAGCATACAGTGCACATTTGTACTTTAAAGGTAGTGTCAGAAATTGACAGATCCTAAGTCCCGCCCCTTTCATATGTCCAACCTAGTTAATGTAGCTAAGAGATTTGTGTTTGTTAGATTTTTTTCTTTGTTGTAGCAAAGCTTCTTAGCAATAAATCTTATAACAGAGGTCTTCAATAGGGGTTCTGGGACCCCTAGGGGGTCCTCAGAGGTTAATTTATCCCAAACTTATTTTCTTCCAGAAAATATACATGATCATAAATATAACATGTTCTATAAATATATAAATCTCTAAATTATCATTTTAATGGCTTGGTTAATGGCCTACTTTTAAACATATACATATACATGGCCCCCCAACACACTACTGTTGGCCCGGCAACTAAATATTTTATACCATATGTGATAGGGGTCCCTGTGCCTTGTTTCTATCAGCCAAGGGGTCCTTGGCACAAAAACATTGAAGACCTCTGTCTTATACCATTGGAAAGCCTGATTATTAAATGGTGCCACATTTGTAAGGACCCTGCATTTGTGTGATGAGCATCAGAGCTCAGTACTGTATGTGGGTTGCACCCATTAAAAATGCTAAATCTCTGACAATGCCAAACAGCTTTTCTTTACTGCTGAATCTTGTTTGGTGTTGTTTGGTGTATTTGATCATTTAATTCTGAAGAAACAAGGCATATTGGCAATTTAACAATGTATTAATGTATCAAACAGGAGCGTCAGTGGCATGTAGAATAACCATACAGAGCCACAATACCTCCTCATTCTGGTTACCAGCCTGCTCACACTGCTGTGGGATGGCATCCCATTCTTCAACCAGCATTTGTCACAAGTCAGCCATTGTTGACTCCACCTTTAAACAGCATGTCTGGCTGTGTCCTTGCGAAAGACAGAGGTCTAACCTAATCTATGAACCGGAAGAGCACCTTCGCTGCACACATAAAACAATAACCTCAGACATACAATGCTGAGATAGAGAAGAAGCACTTGCCTTTAAAGTTTGGCCTGATTCTTGGATCATAGGTGATGAGTAACCTGTTCAGGATGTTACTGGTGGAGTTGCGAGGAACCCTCGCCAGATCCTCTGACGACAGTTGCCTGTAGACACACACACATACACACAAAGCAAAATGTAAACACCGTTACATTAGCAGTCCAAACTCCTTACAGAGCACATACTGTATACATCTACTTCTACTGTGTATATTATTGGATTACTCAGAACGTTGCCAGTTAGCTTTTGATTACACAGGCCACCCAGGCCACGTATTTACAAATGAAACAGGCTGCTATTCTGGGATGTATTTCCAAGAGTGTGGGTATGGGAACAGTCCTCATGGTCATTGGTTTCAAAATAGAACATTTGTTTGACATGGTAGGCACTTAAATCTGTAGATATTATAGTAAACCCACATCCTTGTTAGAGCATTTCCATTTAGTCTTATGCAACCGATGCTCAACATTTCACAAATATTGCTCTCAGTAAAAGACAGGCGACTCTTTGCACAAGATTTAGATATTAGCTAACATCTGTAGATCTAGCATCATCTGTGTTCTGTGGCCCTGAAAGAACTGTGGCAGAGGGATGAAGAAAACATGTTTTGAAAATGAGTTTGAAAGTGAGTTTTTCAAGGGTAAAGTAAAGATAATGTGTTTAATGTGGGTGGCAGCAAATTATCACTGCCAATGAATGTTCTCCTCTCAAATATTTTTACATTATATCATTATGTAATGCTTCAATTATGCAGTGTATGTGCGTGTGTGCGTGTTAACTGTGTTGAATAGCTCTCCTCATCAAAGTAAAACACAATGCTATCATCTAAAATAACTCCCCCCATGTCAGAGCACTATTGCAACAATTTAAATGATAACCCTTCCATATAGCAACAGCGTATCATAATGCCATACATTACACTACGACTGGGAATACAATAAATACTCTACTGTACCTCTTCTAAGACAGTGATGCTGTTGGAAAGACTCACACCAATATTGATCCTAACAGATTACAAATATATAGCAAAAATGCCCATGCAACTCATAGAATATCAGGGTTTCATCTGTTTGGCGGAAACAGGTCAAAACGTCTACTTAACAGGGAATCCACAGGTATCCACAGGTATCAGCAAATATGATAAAAGGAATGTTCAGTTATTTATCCATTTCCATTATGTTACAGTATATTAAACAGCTTGAGTGACTCAAGTAAAAGTACAAGCTCTGAAATGTACTGAAACGTAAAAAGTAGATATTGTGTAATAATTACATTTGTACCACCAGCTGTTTCAGGGCAAAAGCTAACTGATCATTGAGAGGACATTAATATTTGAATAATAAAATATAATCTATTATTATAAACGATCCTGACATCCTGTTTTTTACAATTGCTAGGACTCAAAACTCTTAGCACAGTGAACACAACAGCAGTATAGGCTAAACTGGATACTTTTTCATTGTTTTGGCACAAACTGTATTCAATGTAGGTCGTACATCTTTCAAATTTAATGTTTTCTTTTCTCTCAGCAACAACCAAAACGATGTATCTACAGGCCAATTAGCATGCTTACATACTATATACTTTTTTCAAAACTGACAAAAGTTGATTTAAACCCTACCATAACACCAAATTCAAAATGATTGCAATTGCATAATATCTGATAGAAATACTGTATATTACAAAGAACAATTAGACTTTGCCCCAAAATAAGGTTATACTTTCCCCAGAGTTTATTCTTATATTACACATGTGCAACTGTCAGTGTCACCGCACGGTTGGTGTAATAGGTTAAAACGGACGATTGGCTCTTTGGGGGGAGGGGCGGGAAATGTGCAGTGCGTCCAACCGCCATCTTTAGCATCATGGAATTCACCCATAAAGATATATTGAGGATTGTTTAAGCAGTGTGTCTCCTCTAATGTCTCTGGTTACATCTCACACTATTAAACCCCATACTTACGAGGGACAGTAAACCTGCTTCCCCTTCTTCTTCCCTTTTTTTGTCCCTTTCTCTTTGGCCGATACTCCCTCCATACAAACAAATATGGTGAAGATGATGAAGACTGTCAGCTTCTTCATGCTCATCTCCACGTGACTCACCCCGGTTGCCTGTGGAGACAGTAAGTGCTTTACTGGAGACGTCAGACAAAGGCAACAACAAGCCACTGTGAATGTGTCTCTTCACGTTTGGCCAAGATGAGCGCCCATCTGTGCTGACAGAGGAGAATAACCAACAAGCTGATTTGAGATCATCAACAGTCATCTTGACCGTTACATTTGATACAGGAAACAAGACAATGCTGAAATACAGTAGTCGTGCACTTTTCTTTAATTGTAAGCTTCTGCAAGCTGTACTTCTATGGATGATTTCCACCCATTTTCTCCATGTCTTTTTATCTGTTAAATTACACTAACAAATGTGGCTATATGTTACCCACAGATGCCTGACTCACTTGGCAATAGTATTTACAGACATACGTTGAAAACATGTGGTGTGGTTGCTCTTTAAAGGCAGATAACTACTATTTGTAATTTGTTAGAAATGTCATAGACATCAGTCTATTGAGAGACTGAGTCTGTGAGAATATCTGCTCTGGCTGACAGCCCCCGACCTCCATAGATATTGACAACTATACCCAAATGTTCTGACCAATCAGGGCCTCTTTTCCCTGATTGTCTGGCCATCTACCTTGCCTGTCAATCACATGAATGTGCGCACACATGTACAAAATGTGTGTCAATGGGATCTACAGGCTCAAGAGGGATCGAGCTTTTTGGCTTGCTCTCTTTTCTTATTTTTTAAGCTTGCTCTCGTTGCAGCAAACACATCCTAAACTTGAAGTGAATCAGCTAATGTGATAATAAAGCTAATACCATATTGTAATCATAACATACTAGCCTAGCCTACTTCACACTAGCTCAGAGCCTGGAGAGCACCCCTAGAAACACTTGTTTATCACTGACTGAAGCACAGATGCTGTAATGGAGGAGATAATGTGGTCGTATGTGCCATACATCTTTTGGGCCTTTGGTTAACAGTCATGACGACACTTTCTACCGCCGGCTGTGCACTTGTACAGTCCTTGATAGGGGACATTAATCAGCCAGCAGCAGCATTCACACCTGTGTGATTCATCCCACTGGGTCAAGTGTGGCCCTTTAGTTGGCCAGGCCCGCTGAGACCAGAACAGGCAGGTCTCTCCTCCGGCAGCATACAGTATATTAACTGTATACTGCCAGCAGTTTATTGTCTAGACATGCAGGGCCACTCTTCCCTCTCTCTCTGTCTCTCTAAATCTCTCCTTCCCAGCCCAGTAATCCGTCTGAGCCCTGTCTCCATGACGATTATTAACTTCTACAGCAGAATCGTTTAGCCGTTCTGTTCCACACCTGCCAGTGCCACACCTAATTTACCATTTGGACCCAATTAGTCAACACCCTGTTGTTGATCTGTGAGTAGAACGTTTAGAGTGGAGCACTGAATCCTCCAATCACAAGTGGACATGGCTGAATGTTTCACCTGGCATCCAGACACTGTGAAGCCTACAAACACCTTCCTGCCTATCCTCCCTCGAGCATGAGTCTTGATTAACAGCCTCTCACCAATCTCCGAGGAACAGTTGGAGACGGTTACCATGGCGATTACTGTAAAAGGCTGTTCATTCCGAGATGCCACCGCTGACATTTTCTGACAAGGTTTCTTGCAAAACAAATAAAAATGTAGTTTAATATTGATGATAATTCACATCATAAGTTATAAGAATTATTGTTTCAATTATAAACATGCAAGCTTGTTTATTAGGTTTAAAAGTATAAAAAATATGCATTAATTAATAAATGTAATAATTAATTAATAAATCTGCAGCAAACTGTTTGAGGTACATTTACTTTGTATCAGGCCATGCATGGTAGATTTAGCTTGTCTGGGCGCTGCTTACGTCAGCCTCCACAAAAAAATGCCGTTGGTGACACGCCCACTTATGAGACCTGCACCGTTCCAATTTTGCTCCATTGAAATGCATTACAACGCTCCATTTTCCTTAATATTCACCTTATTTTCGAATGCGGAACTATGTGTGGCACTTCCTGCGAGGCGGCAATTCCTAACTGTATCGGTATTCATTCGTTCATTAATTTATTCATATCTTATTTATTTCGCCATATACCTATTTATTCTAACTTAAGATGTCGTGGAAAGATGTTGACACTCATCAGTCAAACGCGATCGGTAAATCTGTCCCTCATCCGAGTACTATTCACGAGTGGGAGAACAATATGACAAAATGGCCAGAAATAATGTACGATGACATCGTGAATTATTTTGTATTTTCTCTCGGCGTGGATCGGTCCGAAATTAGGAATTACAAATCAATGGAGGCATATCAGATCTTCCATAGCAGCAAAGTTGGGCGGGTGTTGATTCACTGCCTTGACGATGACAATTTAGTGTTCCTCAAAGCAAATGTCATCCCGAGTCAAAGTACAGCACACTATCATTCTGCCTGGGTTCTGGTATCATCTGTCGGCACTGTGGAGACTGCCGGTGTTACGGTTTAAGTGGTGACCATGTTAACTGGTGATTTTTCCAGATGCGGGGTAGGCGTAGCGTGTGAATCT
>JAODTR010004451.1:0-7500 GCA_025399935.1 Amblyopsis rosae | reverse complement strand
GCTGTGTAAATGAGATTAGTTCTGACAAGTGAACTTTAGCCGGAAATGAAAATGCCTCTTTATCTGCAAAGCAAACATCACAGTGAGTATGAATACCTAACTCCCAAATTACCATAAGAACAGCTCAGCTGAGTGCACTAGCACTGGTAAGCTAGCTTTACAGAACACACACACATACATACATACATACATACACACCAGTAAGGCTAATGACTAGCTCCACCGTTAAAGAATGTCCCGTTAGAGGCTGAGGCAGTGTCTCCGTGACGATGAGCAGGAGGAATGTTCAGAAGCAAGCAATATTGTTCTGCATTTGTCGCCCCTCCCGTAACCTGCGAGCAGACTCCCATCATCACTGTCTATCATGTCTCTGATCCTAGAACACCAATTTGTGTCTCAGAATTTTGCTTCACTGCTGCAACAAAGGAATTTCCCCTCAGGGATCAATAAAGTCAAATTTTATATCATCTTTATTTCATGTAACTTTTTCCTTTTCTTGTCAGATGGTCTTGTCTGGTCTTATCTTATCTTCAACCTCTAAACTTAAAGGTGAACTCAGGATGTGTTATAATTCTGTATTCCATCCTTGTATTCCGAGAAGATCTGCAGCCCATATAATACCCACTTACTGCTGCAGGCCAACCAACATCCTCCCACCCCCTCAACCCTCCCTCAACTCCGATGGGTCAGAAACCCAAGGTCCCCCAATCCCCCCAGACCATAGCTTCATGGAACCCCAACCTCCTCTCCTCCCCCTTTCCCCCAAACAAACAATCCAATCTACTATTCCCAATGCCGGACCCCCTGTGTCTCCCGGGGGTCCGGGCTGACCAGGGCTGCCTGGACAGTGCTGGGGAGCTAGGCAGCAGGCCGTTGGTTCCCAGGACAGCTGCCCGCTTGTCATGTAAATGAAGAAGTCACAACCAATTAGAGTAATTGCAGCGCATCGCCCCGTCTTCACCGCTGAGGAGGGGCTCGGGGGTGTGGCGTGTCTGGGAGAGAGGAAAGGCAAAGAAAGAGATGGAATGATACTATAGAACTAGAATATAGATAGATAGATAGATAGATAGATAGATAGATAGATATTGACCTATAAACATATATTCATTATAGTATCAGAAGCGATACATATGTAATAATTGTATGTCACTCTCTCCCTCCAATCTCTCTCTCAGTTTTTGTTTGTGTGTGTGTAAATACAGGGTGTGCGTGTGTGTGTCATGAAAAAATGAGTAGGGTTCACAGCAGGTGGTAAGGGCCAATGGAACCCCCGCTGGCTTATCAGGAGTATGGGGTGTTTGTGTCTGTGTGAGAGAGAGAGAGAGAGAGAGAGATTGAGTGTGTTTGGTCATAGGCTGATACACACGTTTGACACTGAAAGAGTAAGGTCTGTCAACCAAAGACATAAGCATGCACTTTGCTTCCCACCGTTATAATACAATAACGTTCCTGCAGTATTCACAGTGAAAGTTTACAGTAGCATGGATGAAATCACAAGTGGAAATCATATCAGCTAATAGAGGCATGGCGGTGAGAGGTATTTTGAAAAGGAGACAAATTCAGGGAGTAGGTGAAATAAAGGCGTAGATGAGGGTAAAAGGGAGACAGATAGAGAGACAGACAAAGAGAGAGAGACAGAGAGACAGTGAAAGATAACTAAAGGGCCTGAGGCTCCATTTTCCACCACTGTGGGTTGTCAGCATGCAGTGTAATGGCTCTCTTCTCTTCTCTCTGCCTTTCCATCCATCCATCCATCCATCCATCCATCACCATCCATCCATCCATCCATCCATCTCTCAGTTAGTTGATTCTAGCATATAGCCTCAGCCAGAGGTAATTTACAGCTTACACAAGCCAGAGTAACAAGTGAACGACAGTAGGAATGAATGTGTGTGTGTGCTTAAATATAATTTGTTGAGATCCAGAGAAGACAAATTACAGTGAGTATTGGCTTACCTCAACAATTCAAAGCTAAACACACACACGCACACACACACGCAAACACACACACACACATGCAAAAAACATGCATAATTATATTACTTACAATATATTTTAGATGATATATTTTACACTTTTGATATTGTCTGAATAAAGCTGTGCATGAGATTTTGTTTGTGTATGTGTGTGTGTGTGTGTGTGTGTGTGTGTGTGTTTGTGTGAGGCCTCTAGCAGGAAGCACTGAAGATTCCATTTAGGTTTATGCCCTGAAACATGTATGCCATTTAGGGAGACAGCGAGACAGAGAGAAATATGTGATTATTTTGCTAATATGAAATTTATATCTAAATAAAACCGCCTAAAATTGTTGTTGTTGTACAAATGTTACGTGAAAAACATAATGTGTACAAAACATAATGTGTGTGGGTAAAGTTCTATTTACTTATTTGAATGTGTGTCCACTTCCACAGATGTCTGAAGATTCACTATATTTCCTTGAAAAAGCTCCATACTGCATTTCTTCAATGTAATTAAATTCTTCAATGTAACAACTCTGGTGAACTGCATACTGAACCAGTGAGCCATATCTCCACATATGAATTATGAACACAGTTAACTCTTTTGTTTATTAATTATTACTGATCTGCTTGCGTCCAAAGAATAGCGGAACAAATCCATTTACACTGTAACCAATTCAAATATGTACTTTGTATATTCATAAATATTTGCTTTAATGAGAGTGAGATTTTTGTGGTCATCCACAATACAAAACAACAAATTTTACAGAGATTCTTTTCAATAGTAAAACATAAAAACCAAGATATTTATTTCACCAGAACTTTAGGAATCATGAATAAATATTATGTTTACTGTATCTCTGAGGAAAATAAAACAACAGTGTTATTAAAGAAAATCAGAATTTTATTTCTGCTTCTCTGTGAACTTCTGGTCACTACAGAGAAGATACTTGTGTGTTTCTGTGGCAAAAATAATATTACTATTCGGAATTATATTTATAGACAATTATATTTAGGATAGATTTTGTTTATGGGATGTGAGTCTCCAGTGTGAAATCATTTTTATATCTTCTGTTGTTAACTATTGTTAATATACTGTATGACTATGTCTAAATGAATGAGTTTGTAAAATGCACACTGAACTGAAATCCTGTGTGTGAAAGGCAAAACCAAAACAAAGACGTCATGAATATGTACATTTCTTTCGACGTGATTTTAATATTTATGAAGTGTCGATTAGTTTGTCATAACAGCATTATCAGCTTTAGCATAGAAAACATTCAATCTCCAGCTTGATTCATCTCATCAGGGCATCATCAATAATGAATAACCTCAATCATAGTACTGTAAGCACATATATGCACACATGCACACACACACACACAAACAATTTACAAAATCTGTAATTTTATTGAATCTCAATCATGCTGACAGAAAATGTGTAATTTAAGTTATATAAAAAGATCACAGCACATTTTGCAGTTTCTTAAGTTTCAATCATAAATTGCTGTATATCTCAATTAAGTGATTTAAACTCAATGAATAAAACATGTTTAATATGTACTGATTGAGCTCTGTGCTCTTTATTAACATTAGAGCAAAATACCTACGAGAACCTAATTTTCCTCCACTGTAGATTCTTGTGGGATGATGGTAGTCCTGTGGACCTAGTATTGTTGTGTTGAGAGTTTACCTTGTCTTTCAGGCCTGTTTCTCTGTCACTCCCTGCCCTGTGTTTCCCGTCTCGCTAGATCCTCCTATGTCTGGTTAATCCTGTCGCATGTGTTGCACCTGTCCCTCGTTGCTGTTGTCCAATGGTCAGTCTCTTGTCAGTCTTTGTCAATGTAAGTGCCTTATGTGTACCTCCCTGTGGTTCCTATTAAACATGTTGATATTAAAATGCTGCCTGCCTGTCGTGCGTTTGGGTCCTAACTAGGGATGGCACCATCCAGTTTTTTCAGTCCCAATACCGATACAGATACCGGCACTTAAGGGTATACCGAGTACCGATCCGCTTCCAGTTTTAAAACAGGCTTTAAGTTATGTTGCAAAGTAAATGAC
Source organism: Amblyopsis rosae (assembly GCA_025399935.1). Taxonomy (NCBI): domain Eukaryota; kingdom Metazoa; phylum Chordata; class Actinopteri; order Percopsiformes; family Amblyopsidae; genus Amblyopsis; species Amblyopsis rosae. The sequence goes on along the minus strand of JAODTR010004451.1, from coordinate 3,481 downwards.
AGCCAATCTGCATTTTATAAAGTTGCTGCTGATAGTGTGGCCTGAGTAGGTTAGACATGGCGGATGCTAGTCAGTATCGGACCGATTTCTGACCTCAGTATCGTATCGGTGCCATCCCTAGTCCTAACCACTCCCATAAGGTGCTACAGTGTGTCAAGGGGATTACAGGGATCCTTAACCAGCAGGTTAAACACAGGTGGACTCACTGTACCACATTATTACCAGATTGAATCCAACATTTAGGTCCAAAGGCCATTCGGTCAAATGGTCCTCCACAGGCAACTAACAACAGTAACGAGTAATATTATTCTGTAATGGAGCTCAATTCATAAAATTAATACAATTTAACAGCAGTGTTGTAAACATATAGTATTTAAGTGTATTTACTATTCATTTATTGACTGATATTTACTACTACCTCGCAATGTTATATTTTTATAGCGTATATTGTACATTTATATGCCTGGGCAGAATCTACATTTTGCCACTAATCAAGAAGTCCCTGTATTTAAAGGAACAACTTTTAGCCAAAAGCCACATCACCATTCTATCTGAATGTGAATCTGAGGCAGGAGTGTTATGTACAGTAGCTCCTCGTGTCTAGAGAGCCCCCTTTTTGCTCAAAAATACCCCTCTGTGGCCAGAAGTGTCACACTGCCAGCGTGGTACAAGGCAGACACTGTTGCCCCAGGCTGTCTTTATGCGTTTTACTATGAAGTGGATGAGCAGAGTATTAGTGAAGGAATGTTGGCCACAACTGTGCTATCCTGCTCAGTGCCTGCAGAGAGAATCTAACCCAAGTTCACGTAGAAGCCACGGGCGAGACATTGTTTTGGTAAAAGTAATGTAAGTGTATGAGTGTGTGTGTGTGTGGCAGACAAAGCCAAATAATGCTCTAGGATCCGTCTTCCTGTAAAGTGTTCCATTTGTGCACAAAGGTGCCCCCAGTGTCTAGACGAAGCTCCGTGTAAAGCTCATTCTGGTGCTTTTATAACTCCCACTCCCCCCCACCTGCCCCTAGACAGTCTCAGTCATGCTCTCTCTCCAGATACTATACCCAGATGATCTCTGATGTTCCCTTCTTACTTGAATCATAGGCTCTACTCTACTTAGACGTTGTGAATTTTTCACAACACTTTTCTTAACTACACTAAAGCTTGTCGTTTGGAAAAATGTCCAAGTCGATTATTTAATGCAGTTATACACCTTTAAACTGATTAAACTGCACACATACAGTACGTTAAGATTATTTGAAGAGCTGTACCAGTAGGCAGAACATACCAAAATTACTTTTCTTAGCATTTATGTTATACAGTATGCTCTCGCAAACATTTCTCCTGACCCCTGTTTGCACTGCTCTCTCTCTTTAGCTCTTTCATGCTCTATGGACTGCCCTCTCATCTAAGACCTGCTATCACGTCAGGGCTAAAGGTTATCTTAAAGAATGTCTAGTCCAGCTACATCTGGTTTCTCTCTCTCTCACTCTCTCGCTCTCTCTCTCTCTCTCTCTCTCTCTCCCTCCCTCTCTCTCTATATGTCTATATAGAGAGAGAGAGAGTGAGAGAGAGGTGGAGTAAGCAAAAGTTAACAAATAATACTGGTTGTCAGCCATTTCAATTAATGTATTACGTGTATTGAGCATACTAATTCTGCTGAAATAGGCACACAGTTGATTTTCATATTTAACATTTAACCTTTTACTTTTATTTAAAGTATACTTTGTATAATAACATTTTTAACAACGAATTAAGAGCAATTTTATGGTCACATCTAAATAAATTGTGAGCTGGAGGAGGGGTTTAAATGTCAAGATTAAAATGATTAATTAATGAGAAAGAAACTAGTCGTAACATTGTGTGTATTTTCCTCCCCTTCTATCATAAGCATCAAAACTTTGGAAAGACATTTCTGTACATTGGGCCTATCCAGAATACATCAACATTAGGATGAGGTGATACGCAATGATGTAGAATGAACTACAATGATGTAGGGCTGGCCCGAATAGCATTTTTTGAGCTTCCAAGCTTCGGTAGTAATCAATAGTAACTATTCTAAGCTTCAAGGGGGATGAGACAACATATTACAAATCAAAAGTTATGAAGGTAACAATGGTTCTGTGGATTCTTGGATGACTGTGATACTGGTCACTCAGAATCTCTGTGCGAGAAGGTTCTGGTAGGCAGAGTGTACTGTAGTCTGTCAGGCGGTTTGATACTTTGGAAGGAACCCGACACATACATTGTGACTTTGTTGTCTGCGTGATGCGTGAGGAGAAATATCCACTTTGTGGACTGCATTGGCAGTCAATAGGGAATGAAACAGAACACATGTATCTCTGTTAACCTGGCAATCTCGCAAGCTTCAGTTTTACATATCTGTGGGATTCAGTCTGGACCAATATATATTTTGATGGCCTGAACAGCTTGAAATCCTTGTGCTTCAGTCTGGTGGTGTGGTTTAGGTGTGATGTATGACAGCGACTCGAAAACAACAATAGCGGTTCCTAAAATGAATTGAAATAAGAGCAAAGAATGGGACTGAAGGCTTTTCTCCATCTTCTCGCTCTTCTCGCTCTTGAAAGTTTGCCTGTGATAGAAATTGTGCCTGTACGCAGGTAGGGTTGTAATGGAACATGCCTGGTTTTAGGCATGACTGCGTGGCAATGGAAAAATGGTTTGCATGTCTCACGGGTCAGGTAGAAAGGCCCCATAGCACATTTTCGCTTAGGGCCCCTGGAAAGTCAGGACCGGCACTGTATAGGCCTATGCTATTTTAAGATAAGAAATGGTTTAAAATATACAAAAATATTCTTGCTGTATGTCAAGTTTGTGCTACACACATTTGAACAAATAAAAATAATAGGCACAAAAATTGCACGTAGGAAAAATATAAATAATACTGATAATATCAAATACATAAATCTGCCTATGGAATAGTGATGTCATTTCTTATGGAACTTTCTGTAAAGTTTGCCGGTCAATATCACAATTGCTGAAGGTAGTTATAATATTTGCTGTTCACCGATACACTAAAAAGTAAAAAGACCAACAGTAAAGTGAAAATACAAATGTAAAACTTAAATTCAGCACAAATCAAACATAAATAAAGACATTCTGGGAAAGGGGGCAGGGGTAGAGCCGTCACTACAAACCTTTTGAGAGCAAGAGATGTTTAATTTGGTCAGTAACATTCACCCAGTTCAAAAGGGCTTCAACATTTTCTCATAAAGAACATTATTGTTTTACACATTCTTGGCCATCTCATCGTCCCTGTGCCTCAGGGCTTGCCTTATCATACCTGCCTAATCATAATTAGTGAGTATAGCTCATGCCTGCTCTGTCATTTAAGTTTTGCATTTTTAACAATGAAGTTCATGCAGATACCCATTTGCCGTGTTGTAAATAAATTCATCCATCCATCCATCCTCATCCGCTTATCCAGAGTCGGGTCGCGGGGGCAGCAGCTCCAGCAGGGGACCCCA
>JAODTR010004450.1:7500-12051 GCA_025399935.1 Amblyopsis rosae | reverse complement strand
ATCAAACTAGGTTGCGCTACGGCAATGTCTGTGGAAGTCATAACGTAATGTAGGCAAATTTCCCATGCGGATTATAAGACATCGTACTATATTAACCAAATGAACGTATAGCCTAATTAAGTTTAAATTTTTTTAGATAAGATAAAGATATTGCCAGTGTGCCATTGGTTAAGCTTATGCGTGCCCATGATGGCACGCGTGCCTAAGGTTGCCGACCCCTGATATAGGCTCTTGTTCAGAAACAGTAAACAGATTAGAAATAGGCTGCTTAAATAATTGTAATATATTGTAATAATTCTTCATTGATAAAGACACACTCGCGTGTTATACCAAAATTGTATCCCCTGCTGGAAACGGATTGGCGTTTTTGGTACCGCGAGTAATAATGCTTTTATCTGGGTCAGTGATCTGTCATATCATACAAAACATTTAACGTTATGTCTGTGATAATAACAAAGTTATAATATGTCTTACGTACCACACCTGTTCCTTCACAGGGCTGTGTGACCAAGCTGCTGCTGTGTTTATGTGGTTGACATAAAACAAAAACATGTTAGGTTCACCCTCCAGTCAGTGCCTTTGACCAGACACTGGCCTCAATCTGGAGTCGGTCCCCGGGCGCTGCACAGCGGCTGCCCACTGCTCCCTTGAGGGATGGGTTAAATGCAGAGAATATATTTCCCCTAGGGGATTAATAAAGTATATCTTAATAATAAAGTATATCTTAATCTTAACACGAACAACAACGAACTACATTCTGCCTCACGTATCCTTTACTGTAGTCTGGACAGCGAGGTGAAATTATTGGGCAATATGAACACTTTGAAAACACTGCTAAAAATAAACCATATTTGGTTCAAAACCCATAAAACTACTACTACTAGCAGTAAAGCAGTTGTAGGCTCATGTCAACACATATGTGGAAGTCGGACCGGGTGGGCAATGGCTTGTTAAATTTAAAGCAACAGTCGCTGAAATCTGGTCGAGAGTTGTTGTGGTTGTAATCTTGCTATTTCCACATAATTTATGCTGTATTTTCACCTAAACTGGTCAACTACATTGCTTTGAGAAGTTAAGGAACTGTGTCAACAAGTAAAAAGGAGCATGAAATGACTTAAGCTTGGAACCAAGCCAAACAGCTACATGATTGTGAATCGATGGTATATGCTCCGGTAGAAGCCACAAGTCCGTATGATATCAACCTTGTTTTAATATAAACATGATTTATTTGCGATGTCACATAACTACTACAGTACCCACAATCCTAAAGTGTAACAAACTCTGATTGGTTCCAGGCTTAAAACTATTCATGTAAGGATTTTACTAAATGTAAATTAAGAAAATTAATGGGAAATATATTTGTGGCACCAGAGCCCCTAAGAAATTGGGCGGTCACTGTGCACTCTCTATACTGTATATTACCAGGAAAATAAATTATGACGATAACACAAAAACAGGCAGACCTGTCTGCCCAGCTCAGTGTGCATTCTATGTACCCTCTTGGCTGTCTGGCTGTCTGTCTGTATTGAACAGATCTCATCTGTCTGTTGCTCAATTCCTTTCTCTATCAAAGCTTCAGTTATGGTGTCTGAATAACATTCATGTGATATTTATTTTGTTCAAAAGAGAAAACAAAGAATTTTGTCTACATGGCACGCACAGAAATGCTCTTCCTACAGAATATTACAAAGCACCTCCATCTACACAATCAACCAACACACATAAAAGGTTGTGCACACAAATGTGGTTTGCATAATTTGCAACGGAAACTAGACTGAATTAACCTACACCCACAGCAAAACCACCCTACAGTCTTCTACTGCAAGTAGAAGAGACAGTCATCATGTCTATAGCTTTCATTTTATTTAGTTTTCCCTAGTTAGTAGTGGAATAGTATTAACAGAATTATATCTGAATTTTAAGTATTGGTCCACCAGCCTAAAATATTACCGAAATGCAGTGCACCAGTAACCTGACATGCCAGCTGGTTTGTTAAGACAGAACCATCTGGGGAGCCTTCCATTGAAACTGTTTTAATAGGGTAGGCACTTTCACAATACATGGCAGCTGATTGAACAAACCTGATAACCAGCGGAGCCAGTTCAACTCTTGCTGAAGCCAATCAGAAGGAGAGTGAAAACATATTTTCCATTGAGAAAAGGCATATATTGCTCTTCTAATAAATTCAAATAAAACTAGTAAAACTTTTGCAGCTAGGGCTGTCGTGATAATCGCAATATTGCCATACCGCAGTGTTGCTAACCCAACCGCGGGGGATGGCAAGCAACCGCAAAAAGCAAAAAAAATCTGAATAGTTGGACACTAACATTTTGGGTTCTTTAAACACGACAGCCCTAATTGCAGCACTACGTTTACCTCTTTACTAACCGCCCTGTTGCTTGAGACTCACGCATTCGCTGCCTGTCCACCGAAACCACACCCATAGCTGTCAGGACGACTTATTGGTCACACAATAGGTTTACCGGACTGAAGTGCAAAGGATTTCATGCTCTCCAGACTGTAAAGATCTGGCAAGATCAGGATGGTCTCACCAGGCTAGGAAACCATGTCCACTATGCAGCTAAACGAATCAGACTTCCCAGTTGGGACACTTGCTTAGTGACCATTTTCTTTACCATTTCACCTGATGATAGCTGCATTCCAGTCATTTTGCAAAGCACAAGGATAAACACGCACCCACATTGTAGTGGCAGCTGCCGTTGAGCTAGTCAAACAGATGACAATAGCCCATCCCGAGCTAGACACAGAACACACACAGACAAGCAGGTGAACTAACAGCAAGGTGGCACTCTGAATGCAACTCAAAAGGATCAGGGAGCGAGATGGGTGGATCTACATGAACATCACAATATGGATTCAACACAATTTTACTTGTGTCTCTAATGGAATTGGGTCAGCTTGTTACTGGCACAGTTATCGCTTCAAAAGATTGAATTAGAGTACCGTTAGAGAAACAAATACATGTGTTTACAAATATTCCATTAGCAATCTATCATTTGCAGAATAATAGCCTAATTTACAAGCAACATTACAATGTCTACTCTACGCTGCATTTCTGATTCTAACATCAGGCAAGATATTTAGAGCCAAAGTTACCAAACAAAACGCCATGACATAGCCATTAAATATCCTGCAGACAACACAAAAATGGCAAAAATGCAGCCTATTCACTTGCGCATGTGACACCGGGATAAGTGAAATTCCTAAATGTGTATGTGGCAGATTTGTGTGATGTCATAATGAAAGCAATGCATTTCAGAAAGCAAATTGTATGGTTTTACAGTAAAAATTAGAGACTTCTGTTTTGTTATAAGTAGATTTACTATAATAAACAGCATTAGAAGATATAATATCTCTATGACATCAATGGACATCCATGAGTTAAGTAGGAAGTGCACCAGGGAGGCATCAAATTCCTTACAGAATAACACAAATGTGACAGTAATAGTTACTTAATTCATTATTCAATGTTATTGTGAGGGTCCCCTCCAATGCAAGGATAGTTCAACAGAATCCAACAACAGTGCCTGTTGCAGCCATCAGTGGCCACATGATCAGGTTACCCTTTCTGATTCGGCAGATGCAAGAACGGCCCATTCCAGGCTGTGCAAAAGCCCAGATGATCAGGTGAGATGATTTGATTGACAACATTTGAATGAGAAAGCACTAGAGGAAGACAATGCCCAGTCATGTAGACGTAAGAAATGCTCTCCGGAGAGAGAGATTGACAACATTTCCTGTCTCCCTATAAACATGTTTTATAGAGAAGCACAGTCAAAATTAAATAAAGAGAGAGATAAGGGAAAATTATGAGGGAAAAATGTGCGTGAAGTCGAGAGGTGTGCTTAACTAGCCCAGGGCATCAATGATCTATTGGATATCTGATAGGCTGCGAGCGAGAGAGAGAGTCTATCAAGACTGGCAGGCTTTGTTAAGGGTATATTCATTATACAGGGAGCTCTGCGCTGATTGTGCTTTAAAACAGGGATGTTATGGCCAAAAGCTTAAGGCTAATTAATTATACTAAATAACTGATTAAGCCTACATTATTTATGCTTAGCCTAACACTATGATGTGGTATTTGCCTATTTTACTTCTAAAACATTGATTTAAAGTCACATGCCATAGCATGTCAGAGAGGACTGCTACCGGTTGGTCAAAAAAAAACTGGCCAATCTGGAGAAAACTGCAAACATGATGGAAATCACGTGATTTCCACAATGACAGTGGTTTTGGCAAGCACCAAAATCGTTGCATCTTATAAAAACTGCTACTGATAGTAAATTAACATTGACAGTAAACAATGCAGACCAAATGTGAATATCCATAACCCGGTCTAGGTGAACATGTTCCATGGTTAGACCTAGTCATTTTAAGTCATAGCATGTTAGTTCTGAAGAACATGCCCATTAAAACCCATTGGGTTTTTCTAAACCTTAAAAACGTGATACATGCACTGTCAACTAAATGTTACATGTTGTGAGATCCGGCAATTCCTATTCAATTTGTCTGTACTACTGATGTCAATAC
>JAODTR010004450.1:0-2500 GCA_025399935.1 Amblyopsis rosae | reverse complement strand
AACTACTTCCACACAGGCTTGCTGTTGAATATCAGAGAAATTGTGTGCATGTGTGTGTGTGTAAAGGCCCATTTATGCTTCTGCGTTAAAGCTACGCCGTCAGTTACAGATGGGGCGTAACGGTCGCGTGAGGCTACTGCGTAGCTACGGCGTAGGCTGACGTGCATCTCTCCAGAAATGTAACTCCCCGTCCGTCAGTCGATTTGACGCAGCAGTCTTGTGGATGCAAGCACATATGCCAGAGTAGTGCTTTGTTTGGAATGTTAATAACGTCATAGCCTTCATGAATGCACAGACTGTCTTCCTTTGGCAATCATGGTATAATTATTAGATTATATATGTGGTGGCTTGAGCATTATTAACCAATAGCCTACAAATGACAAGACGGGGATTTTTTTACGGACCGCGAAAGGCAGTGTTTTATAAATACTATTTAATGTCGGCAGATTGTTTCCTATGACACACGTTGGTGTAACTAAGAGATTCGCTGGGAAAAATATTTTGATATGCTTATTTCAACACGTTTTACACTGTATTAGTGTTCTATCTGGAGCCAGGACAGGGTTTCCCTATGGCATTTCCTTGTTAATGCAGCGAAAATCTGTCTTTTATAATACTATTTTGTGTCGGCACACATTATTTTCTATGACATATGTTGGTGTAACTAAGAGATTCGCTGGAAAGAAATATTTTCATATGCTTATTTCAAAACGTTTACACTCAATTTGTGTTCTAATTCAGGTGCATTTAAGACACGGTACTATCGCATTTTGCAGCTTCGAGTCAATTACATGCGCAGTCAACGTGCACAGGTCCGTGCGGCCGACGCAGAAACATAAATGGGCCTTAAGCGCGTGTGTGTGTGCCCAACCACCTGCTGTGTAAGCATATCTGTGTGTGTGTGTGTGTGTGTGTGTGTGTGTGTGTGTGTGTGTGCGCCCACCCACCTGCTCCACAGTGTGTAAGCATGTGCACAGCTGCGCCTGCAGGCTGAGCACGGCCTCCAGGGGGAGCCGCTGCAGCAGCTGCAGCTGGTGCGCGTCCAGGTGGGGCTGGCGGCCGGCCCGCAGGCTCTCCAGCGCCTCCTGCAGGAGGCCCGCCTGCCGCAGGGCCGCCTCCTCCGCCTGGCGCGTACGCTCCGCCTCCATGGTCAGGCGGGTGGCGTGGGCGCGCGACTCCGCCGCGTCCGCCTTTAGCGACGCCCACGTCTGGAGGAGGACAGGGAGGAGGACATCTTGGGTGGGTGGCAAAGGCAACTAAAGCATGCGCTGCGTTCAAACGGGGCCGTGTTTACCGCGTTCACGAGTTGTGTACATGTCGGAACCACAGGTTCATGAGTTCCATTTGAACACAGCAAAAAAACTACACACCTCTCCCTGCAATGCCAGAGGATGCTCTCTCAGAGAGACATTAGACACACATTGCAAAGGCTGGGATAGGCCGCTACATCTCCCATGCATGCCTGGCTTCAAGCAAAGTAAGTTAACACCCGTGTTAACTTATGGGTGTGTGTGTGAATGAATGTGTGAATGTGTGTGAGAATGTGTGTGTGTGAATGTGTGTGTGTGTGTGTGTGTGAATGTGTGTGAGTGAATGTGTGAATGTATGTGTGAGTGTGAATGGGTGAATGTGTGAGTGAATGTGTGTGTGTATGTGTGAGTGTGGATGTGTGTGTGAATGGGTGAATGTGTGTGTGAATGGGTGAATGTGTGAATGTGTGTGTGAATGTGTGAATGGGTGAATGTGTGTATGTGAGGCAAAATACTGTAAAGCACTTTGGATAAAGGTGCTATATATACGCGCCCATTTACCATACCTGGGCCGTGTGTCTCCAGCTGTCGTCCCAGTGCTTCAGCGTGCGGTGGGCCTCCTCCAGCTCCTGCCGGAGCCTGGAGGTGTCTCCCCCGGGCCCCGAGGGCAGCAGGGCGGGCGGGGTGCCGGACGGCGAGCCCCCTTGGCCCGGCGGGAAGTGTTCCCATATGCTGCTGCTCATGCCGTTCAGACCTGCGGTGCAAAATCAGTGGGCTAGTTACAGGCTCACACTCCGTTTAACGCGAGCGTTAAAAGGCAGGGTCGGCCGTCCTCGAGGACGCTTGCCAACTTTGAGCTAGTGTAACGTGAGCGTTAAAAGGCAGGGTCGGCCGTCCTCTAGGACGCCTGCTTACTTTGAGCGTTAAAAGGCAGGGTCGGCCGTCCTCGAGGACGCCTGCTAACTTTGAGCTCGTTTAACGTGAGCGTTAAAAGGCAGGGTCGGCCGTCCTCGAGGACGCTTGCCAACTTTGAGCTCATTTAACGTGAGCGTTAAAGGCAGGGTCGGTCGTCCTCGAGGACGCCTTCTAACTTTGAGCGTTAAAAGACAGGGTCGGCCGTCCTCGAGGACGCCTGCTAACTTTGAGCTCGTTTAACGCAAGCGTTAAAAGGCAGGGTCGGCCGTCCTCGAGGACGCCTGCGAACTTTGTGCTCCTTTAACGCGAGCGTTAAAATGCAGGGTCGGCCGTCC
>JAODTR010004449.1:0-12052 GCA_025399935.1 Amblyopsis rosae | reverse complement strand
AAAATATTGACATAAAATCCTATGGTCTAAAGCCTGTTCTCTGGGGGTTCACACTCACCTGCGCATAGCGTAACACAAACAACACTAACTAGTTTGATCTGATTTTGATCAAAAAACGAGAGAAGGTGAGGTCCTGGTGGTGAAAGGTGTTTGAAAGTCCAATATAACAACAAACATATCTGTAAAAAGTGTTATCTGTCTGCTTGGTTGAACACTTTCCATTTTCCGTATTACAGGAACAACAATTAATCACCTGTAGGCTAGCTGAGGTACACTAGTAGGCAGTACTCTGTACTAAAGAGGAAATGAATTATTTTATTACATCCTTATCTCAATTTTTAAGTGTACTGCACTCCCAATTTTTATTTTTTGAGCAATAAACTAAATATGCCTCACTGTGATGAGACATATAAATACTGGTGTTAATATTGGCTAAATTCACGTTTTTACAAAAATATGGATTTGATAGTCTGAAAATGTCTCTACACGTCATATCCGATAAAAACATGTAGTACTACTACTACTACTACAATAGTACTACTTGTCCGCTTGTGTGCAATCAAATTAAAATGTTAACATTAATGTTAATGGAGTCCCCTCCCCCTCCCTTCTCACCCAGCTCCTTGACTACGTTTTAGCATTGTTCTAAGTTGTTGCTGTCTCACTTCCTTACTACAGATACAGAGTGGCTTCATCTTCTTCTTCAAGCGGTTGATTGAGACACCCAAGGCCGGCCTAGCCTCGAGAGACCATCCTGCTCTCACAAGCTTCAGTTTAATTTCGCCACGAGAATCAGTCTGGAAAGCCTAGGAATCGTTGCGAATGTGTCCGAGTAGCAATTTACGCCATATGGCGTCGTATTAGCGTATTGGCGTCGACGGGCGTGGTTTAGGTGTGCAGCGTGGTTTACATGTAGGCTTGCCGACAGTGAAAACAACCAGATGGTTCATCCAATCAACTGCCAAGTATGCTTTTAAAGTGCCTGCCCTTTATCACACTGTTTTGATGCTCCTCATATGGAGTTGGGAACAACAATCCATCTAGCATGTCAGGTTTGGGCGGTTTATGACGATTTATATTGCCTTGTCGAAAAATATACCGTAGCGCTGCTCTATCGAACATTGCTACATTAAGTGTTCAAGCTATACACTGTTCAGTGTTCCCATTTCCAATATCCCATACAATTATAACTTTCACTATAATGTGCTAAAAAACTTCTTATTGTTGCATACATTGCGTAGCTTTTTGCCTACATACTCTTTCCGAAATTGGCAATTACAAATATTCCCAAACAAATCTTCTTGTTGTTAATGGTGGAAATTGGTTAACAAACATTATGTAAATAATTATGAAATATGCAAATGTTAAATTACAGCCTGGCAAATAACATTAAAAGAACAAAGGCCAAAGGTTATCTTTATTATCCCCGAGCGGCACTTTGCTTTACAGCCAGCAGAAACCACATGACAAACAATAATAAGTCATGAATGACAATATGCAGACAACAAACTGACTAATACAATAAGCAATATATCAATCACCTTGTGTTATTTAGGAAACCAACGGCAAGAGGAACGAGTGAGTTCTTAAATCTATTGGTCCTGCACTTTGGCAATGTGTACCTGCGTTCAGAAGGGAGTAAATTGAACTCCTTCGACAGAGCGTGGCTAGAATCAGCCAAGATTGACTGGGCCTTTTTCACAATCCTGACCTTGTATGATAAAGTTCACACAGGGACGTTGCTGCGATTTTGCTGCACATCTTAATAACACCTTGCAGCCTGCTTTTATCTTTTAGGCTAGGTGTCCCATGCCAGCTGATAAAAGAAAATGTGAGTATTGAATCAATAAAACAAGGATACATTTTTTTATAAAAGTACTGTCAACATTAATATTCCGAAGTTTTTGAAAAAAATGCATGCGCTGATGGGCTACCACTACACATGGTATCCACACAAGACTCATGTTCAAATCATGTTCTACATGTAAAATGACAAGAAGTCTTATACATTTGTTAAAACATGCAATAATAAGAAATCCAGATTACATTAGCACAAATCTATGGCCGTTGTTTCAAGCACGATGGAAATGACGCCATAACGGCTGTGCGCATGCACAGTATTTGGAGAAGCAAAATTCGGGTAGCATAAACCGTAAGAACATCCCCCCCCCCTTCCTCATTATGCAAGATTAGGCATGCAGCTGCCTAGGGCAGCATAAATTTGAGGCGGCATTTTGCACGCCCATGATCAGTGTGAAGCTGTAAATAAAACATATTTGTTAAGGCATTGACATAAAGCTTTTTTTAATGTTATTTTTTGTTCCCAAAGCGAAGATGTATATTTATGGCTTGCCTACAGTGGCAGAACGTCAAGAACCGCTGGAGATACCATCACCCCAACCTGTGAGGCTTGTTTGTGATGTCACTGTCTGATATGTTGGAGGTTTTCTTCACAGCTCACATGTTTCTGACCTCAACCCTCAACTGCAGCAGATGATTTCCTCGGTTCAATGCTCAATGTCTGTTGCTGCAGTTGTTGTAAAGGCTATAGGCCTATAACCTGAAATGCCAGAGGAATTGTCACAAGTCCATCTGGGGAGCCGTACATTGAAACTGTTTGTGAATGGTTGTACTTTCAAAAAATACTTGGCAGTTGATTGGATGAATCTGGTCCTTTTCGACCACGCCCTATAGCTATAAACACGACGCTGATTAGAAAGTTCATTTTGCTACTCGGACACATTCAAAATGTTTCAGAGGCTTTCCAGACTGTTTCTCACGTCGAAATTAAACTGAAGCTGGCGAGATCAGTATGGTCTCGCGAGGCTAATAGGCCTTCCCAATGCTTGTGCAATGGCTCTGACCGATTTCCCCTCTTGTTTAGCTTCAAAGCGGCTTGCTTTTCTCCCAAAGACAGCTCTCTGGTCTTCACAGGCTAAAGCCAAGGCTGAAGACATTCAGAACTAGGTGTTCTTTAACCACTCAATCCATTGGGACGTACTCACCGGGAAAACAACAAAAGACCTGTCAGTCACGTGTCCGTTTACTTTTGCTCACCTAAAAATTGGGTGGTCTGATGCAAAAGGTGTTGTTTAACACATCTAGATGAAAGCAATAGGAAATTCGGATCTGTCATCTCATCACCTCAAACGCCATTGTCTACTCTTCAATTCTTTTGGAGTAGACTGTACAGCTTGTACAGTACACACAATGGGAGAAACAGGAATATCAGTTCAATTATGCAATCAAATCAGATTTTGATGGCTATTTTTCACCACAAGGCACTCGTGATCTTTGCTTCACCGGCACATCAAGTAGAGAGGTAATTGGATTTCTGGAATGTAACCCATAGAATTGTGATGTTAGCATCTGACCAAGAGGGCAATTATACTGTCAGCTCGCTGCTGTAACACAGTAAACTGACTGTCTGGCTGTATAACAGAGCTAAATTATACATCAAGAGTCATATTCCCATTTGTGAATTGTTAATTATGTAATTTCAGTTTGTTTCACAATGCTGTAGAATCAATACTTACTGCTAGTATTGAAACGATGTGTTTTATATTTGGGTTGTTGTTTTTAGTAAGCACTTAATAGGACAATACAATATAACAATATCCACATTTGCATAGCATTTAATTCCATATAATGCCATAATATAGATTGTTCTCATAAAATTATATTTGTTATAATGATGTCGTGAATAACGTTGAATAATTTGACAGGTTTCTTTGCAGATGGTATCTGCTTAGTGGTCCAACACTGTTTGAATTTGCTGCGCTTCATACTGTACAGCCTACAGCATCTTAAAATCAAACTATGTTAGAATATGTACCTTGTAAGGTGGCTCTATGGTTTATGAAAGTATCCAATAGATGGATGGGTGGATTAGGCTGAAAAAAATACTATAAATAAAGGAACAACATTGCGGCCTAAAAAACACTATTATATAGAAAACATTACGATGACAAGGTTTTCAAAAAATTGTAGTCGTGTGCTTCAGAACCGATACATTCATTTTAGACCATAAAATACACTTTCTTTCCCTGGCCCTCCCCTTAGTCGTTGGATTTCTGTTGAGCAAAGACCAGATTATATTTTCATCCTGAAAAGTGCAGCAGTTGTAAAAGCATTGCTCCAGCATTGAGTCCTCTGACCAAACTGGAGTTCTCCGCAAATCCAAGTGTGCTGCAATCTGACCAGCTGTCCTGTGTCGAGACTTTTATCCAAAGTGACGGAAAGGGATTCGTTGTCACTTTGGGCAGCTAAATGTCAGCAAAATCCAAAAAGCCTTTAAGTCTGAGAAGCAGCCAAAATGTAATGCCCATTCAGTCATATCATGCTCACATTCAGATACTGTGTATTTTGCATGGACCCATATGAACAGACGTGTCAATGGAATGACCCCAGGTGCTTCGTAACCAAGGCGCCATCAATCTCCCTAAAATACATATGCTGTTGTTCCCACACCAAAATAGAACAGGACAGTTTAATAGCCAGGGGAAATAATAATAACACTGTCCACAAGCAGAAATGACAGACAGCATGACATCACAGCAGGCCAAGGTGTAATAATAACGCTACAACAATACAGTAACACATGTGAATTAGTGACAAAATGTCCATTACAGTTCCAACTCTGATAATTCTGTAACATACTGTGTGATACTGTTTGAAGGGGCTTTGTGGAGGGAGGGACATAGAAGCCCACACTGCTATAATACTGGAGGGGGTTGAGTGTGGCGAGACGTAGAAATAACAGGGTTTAATATACGATGACTAGCACAAGGACCAGCTACAAAGAGCAAGCAGGGACAATGGGACTGGAGAAACACAAGGGGCTTTAACACAGGTTGACAAGCAGGGGCAGGGGAATCTCACTATGCACAGATGGAACAAGACTATTAAGGGAACCATGTAAGAAACATGGGGGGACGGGTCCAGTGACAATGAACATACCTGCAAGGGAAACACCGACAACACTAACAGGGACAAGTCTAACAGACACGTAAAAAAAAGATAAACGTAAGCTTCTTTGGTTTCTTCTAATCTCCAAAAACTCATTTGTGGTTAGTTTACATAACTAAATATGCGTGTGTTGGTTTGTGTGTGTAAGATGTGTATGTGTATGTGTATGTGTACCTGTACCACTGTACTTGTGGTACATACTGTATTACACTGTATTTACATATTTTATTTGTTATAGGGATATACCCTATAATGCACAAAGTGATTATCGAGTGTACTATGTCTTTAATCTATAGCCCTCTGCTGTTATTCCTGATGCCTGCAAGTATATACCAAATAGCACATTAAAGCAAGCATTTGTAATTTGTTAAGTGTACTTTTATATGCTCACTAATAAAATATTGGGCTTTTTACTCTGGAATCAATTGTGGAAATCCCCCATGTAACTGCAAATCTATATTGCATTAGCACTGAACACAATGTTCTACCTTAATACATACTGTTACGCAGACATGTACAAAAAGACATTGCCTATACACACAATAATTCCTCTCCATCTCTTGTAAGCATCCTTCTATTGCTGGCTACAGGTACTCCCTCTGCTTAAAGAGATACTGTAAATAGGCTTGTGCAGTTTTCATTGGCCATGGACATGCTCAGTTAAGTTCTCAAGGAAACATTGGTAGTGTTATATAATAATATAAGAGATAATATATTTATATCATCTCGACCACGATCTTGGTGGATTCACTGTGAGCTGTAGCCATAGATCACTAGCTCCTACACAATTCAGTATAGCTTACAATAAGCATATTACGCACTAATATATTCTGGGTTGCCTATGCCGATCCACAGAGACTGTTCTTTTCTGTCTTGTGTCCCATATACTGTAACAGCTCGATGTAAGAAGGAAAACACCAACTCAGGCTGGCTATGAGTCTCCACTAAAAAAACAACAAGAATATAGAGCCTTACTGCAAACCGGAGGGAGAAATAATAACGCCTGTCACATACCTTGACAAAGGACGCTCGCCACAATCACAAAGCGTATGGAAGAAATACAGTTTTAATAAACCCCCTCTTCCCACATAATCAGATCCGCTTTATTAAATACAGCCTGAGATCCTTTGAGGTTATTTACGACTGGCAGAAAGCATTAAAACAGAATTGAGTTTGCATGCTGAGCGGGCTAAGTGGGCCCGGCCTATGGGCTTCCTGCGTGTATACTTTCGCTGATGAGCGCAGCTACTGTTAAGAGGTCGAGATGACTGCGGGTCTATGGAGATTGCTGTCTGAGAGCCTATCCATTAGCCGCCATTTACTCCAGCCAACAACAACAACAACTGTCATTAGAGGATAGGTCTTAAATTAAATGCTCGCTTTGAAAATTGGGCTTCCTTTTGTTACCCCAGCTTCTGATTTTAATCACGTCGGAGAGGGTGGCATATCCAGGAAATTGAACTCGCGGCTGATCTATTTAGTTTGCTGCTAATGTACATAATGTCGCACTTGTGCTTTCACTGCATGGCGCATCGCTGGTGGCCGTTCTCCATGGCAACTATGACAGCAGTTTTTAGCCCAGAGATTTCACCATCAATAAGCAGGCAAGCAGTGTTTTAGCTGCATTTATACACTGTGGTTTGCCTGAAAAATACCAAATTGAGGAAGCATTGCACTGTTTGGCCAAATCCCACCATGCAATCATTAACATTAAAACATTTAAAATGTGTCTAGGCCTAAATGCCTAGCATACCCGAGCTTCAGTTTACTTCAGTTTAAGAGGTTATTTTCGCCGTGAGAATCAGTCTGGAAAGCATTGCAATCACTGTGAATGTGTCCGAGATGCAACTGAACTAATCAATCAATGTTGTATTGATAGCTATGGGCGTGGTTTAGTCTTGCCGGCTGTGAAAACAACCAGATGGCTCATCCAATCAAAGTATTGTTTGAAAGTGCCTGCCCTTTACAAACAGTTTCGATGCAGAGCTCCCCAGATGGACTTGTGAATAACAATCCATCTGGCATGTCATGACAGTTACTAAATGTAGTCAACCTTCTAGACTACTGATTGGTTTTCACTTTGATTATGTCTATTTTCAGGGTGGACCAATCAGCGACCAGTGCCTATGTGTGATAACATTGTCAAGTCAAGCATTTTATTTCTAGATGTAGTTCCAACTACATTTAACCTTTATCAAGTTGATAGATGAAGTGATGCAAACAGAATGAACCCAATCTCTACACCCATTAGGATGCAACGACTGGAAACAATCCCCGTTGGAGCGTAGCCAGACCATATTCAACTACAGTATAGGCGCTGTGAGGGTGACAGGTCAGTTTACCATGTCAACACCTAGTCAGATATCTGTTATATGCCATATGGATGGGCTAGACTTAACAATGCCAAAACAACATTATGTTTATCAGACATAAACAGACTTAGGAGTTTAACATTATATTGGCTGGCAACAAATGGCATAGAGCTGGAACTGTATGTTGCCAGAGTGCATATATAATAAACCTAATCTCTATATGATAATAAAAGGCATAATACAGATAATCAGTAGACAATTTCTTTCATTCAAGCCAACTGTTCCGTGTTGTAACAAACTAGATTTGGTCAGAGTGCTAGTTGGTTTTGGAAGTGAACTGACACGTTTGCATGTGGCTGTCTTAACTGGCTAGCCAATAAGATGTTTAGAAAGATTTAAACCTTGAATATCAATCAACTGTATTCTGCTGTAGCTTAAACGCCGATCAATCAATCTATGTGCTAAAGGAATCAGCAAAAGAGACATAGTACAATGCCGGTGATAACACATTTCACACAACCTTCAGATAAAATGGAAATTGAACGTACTAAATGAAAATGACATTCACCTTTGTGCACCTCAATTAGCGTCCTCTTTTCAGTGGGTATTTAATGATTCTTTTTTCATTTCTGTTTGGTTGAAAGCCTTAACATTATCAGTGTAAATCATTACTGTATTGGCCGTGGTGATTTCAGAGAGCAACCCAAGGTCTGTTTGCCTCCCAGTAGACTTTAGACACTGCTCATCATCTATCACATCAGGAATTAGTCTGGCCCCTGTCATTGCACTGAACTCATGAAAGGTAATCAATCTGCAGGCTGTGCCCAAGGATCCTAGGCTCTTAACTAGCGAGGGAAAGTGGGAAATGTCTGACTGATTGAGAAATTATACAAGACATAAAAAAACACAACTCGAACAAAGAGACAGAATTGAAAGAGTGAAAAGTTATTTGTGCTTGTTGAAGAACCGCAACCTTGGCCAGACCTGATGGAGTTCATGGCGAACACACATGGACTTAGGGACAGGTTACAGTTTAAATCTCATCATTTGGAATGTTGACACAAAATATTAAAATGTAAAAGTTAAAATAAAACGTGTTAGCGTCAAATGTTTGCCGAATTTGAACGCACCACTCTATTGATCGGCCCTTAATGGTATATCACCAATATATGTTTTATAACGTGTTACCACATGCACGCACGCGCGCACACACACACACACACACTTGCACATTGTGTCCTAGCAGTTTCCATAGTGAGATAGAGACTCACTACGTTAGAGACGATAGAGACTCACTACGCAGACGTTCCACATGCAGACATGTGGAACGGCAGCATGCTGTAATCCTTTCATGTTTGCTGTCATCCTACTGTTGTACGGTAAATGCCAGTTCTACACACACTGCTGTGGATTCATCTGGCAGGCTAATAACTCAATTATAGGGAGCTGATATAAAAACAAGCCATGCAGCTGCATTTAAATTAAAATCTGTACTTAGGCTTGCCCGATGAGGGAAATCTTTAGGCAATGTTTCAAGCAAACACGTTTCCATAGTTGTTCAGGGGCAGTCAAGCTCCAAATTAGGTGCCCTATAGGATCAGCTATTACCACTGGAATGTTATTCAACCTAAACTCTATTGTTTCCATCATAGCCAAATCCTGCATGCCTATATACCAGCAGGATGTGCAGGGTTTTAAAGGTATAGTCAGCTAGTGTAAGCTAATAAAGTTTTTGTCCAATTCACCAAATATCTCCTCGCATTTATTACCTTACTGTTCTCTGTGCATGTTGAAAATAAAGAAATCTGATACTCCTACACAGCCCTGGCTCTGTAAATAGTAACATTAACAAAGTGGCCAACACCGCTCATACCAACAAAGCCGTAGCACTACATTATGCTTTACAATGCTTTAAAAAGTCTATGTGTGAGGCGCCGCTGCGGAGGACTGCTGAGCGATACCTTTTTGATTTTTGAAGAATGACTGACCCTGCCTTAAACGTATTTGCATGTCACAGTGCACCCCTTGCCTTGTCCAGCCCTCTGTGCCTCGTAACGTGACCTGGTGAGAATATGTGGTTCTGGGGCCTCACAGGTAGCCTGACTCTTTCCGACTGTTGCTCTCAGCTCAATTGATTTTGCTGAGATTATAGTATGGAAACCCCTGTTTGCATTAGCGTTTTCAGAGCCACGCTGCTCGTGCACCAATCAGGTTAGTGAAACGACGTTGAAGTCAAGCGTGTTTAGAAATGGTGGTAGAGATGAAGCGAGCAATACAGTTGTGGCAGCGCCGACTGGTTAAACGCAACATTAACCAGAGGTCTGTGCCTAGTAGGAGGCAACAACTGCTAACACTTCCCAATAGTGTAACCAAAGTGAATATGGTCTGGTTACTTGCCATCACACGTAGCCTTGTGAGGCCATCCTGATCTCGCAAGCTCAAAATGTAATTTAGCCACAAGTAGCAGTCTGACCACCATCCCAAATAATACCAATTCTACAAACCGTGGAATTGAGTGGGGAAATCATCTTCATCTCATCTTCATTGTACATCATATTATGACGTAAAGGGCCATGGGTGTATTGCTGAGCTCATCTGAAGGCGTGTAGAGTAGAATGGTTTCCACGCTCTGTCCAAGTGAAATGTGTCCTTGAAGGCACCTGCAAGTGCAAATGCACCCCGTGAAAGCGAGCCTTTGCAGGGTGCCAGGGAATGATGATGGAGAGTCAGTATAACCTTGATTGACATGGAATGCTTGGTACAAATTCATTTGGCCCAAGGCTGAAGAGCATTCTGAAAAGACTCTGAGGATTTCAACACGGCCATTGAATAAGATCCGCAATGGTAATGATTATAAATTCAGACTGTACACTGTATTTGCTACACCAAACAAAATACTAGCTTGTTCTATAAAAAACACAGTTTTCCTATTCACGTTTTATTATATATTTTATTATATATTGTATTCTTATGCTATGAAGATGGATGGATGGATGGATGGATGGATGGATTCTTATGCTATGTTATCTTCTCCCGCTTATCCGGAGTCGGGTCGCGGGGGCAGCAGCTCCAGCAGGGGACCCAAACCTCCCTTTCCCGAGCCACATTAACCAGCTCTGACTGGGGGATCCCGAGACGTTCCCAGGCCAGTGTGGAGATATAATCTCTCCACCTAGTTCTGGGTCTTCCCCGAGGCCTCCTCCCAGCTGGACGTGCCTGGAACACCTCCCAAAGGAGGCGCCCAGGGGGCATCCTTTGGGATCCCTATCCTTGGGAGACCCTACCAGGAGCACCAGGCTCCAGACAACACAGCTCTCAGGTTCAGAGGGGCACCCAAACCTCTCCACCACAATAAGGCGATTGTTCCCGGCTATGTTATATTATTTAAAAGACGTTATGCACATAGCTCATAGTGTGTGAGAGAAGGGAGATAGAGGAGAAAACCACCGGCTTTAGCTAAATGGTTCCTAACTCTTCCTATATGCATTGGAGCCTCGCTGTTTAATTGAAATGTCTATCGGAGTAGAAATCTGCCGCTGATTGAGATCATGGGCTGATTTAGCCGCAGCTATAAAAACCAGGTTGAGCCATAAAAATAGACTTTTGAAGTCCTCAATCCTTCACCTCACCCACCCCACCTCCACCTTACCCCGAACGCACATAGTAATCATTTTCAACCCTTTGCTTGTCACTCTAGCCTTGCCTTTTGAGTATTCTAAGCCTTAACACACACACACACACACACACATACAAAATCACCCCCCCCCCCCCTTTGTTTTATTTCTCCATAAAATCCGCTCAACTTCAGAGTGCTATTGGTGGCAAATAAAAGGGATCCTAATGCCCACAAACCTCTGCAAATCCCTCACATACACAGGAGCAGAGGATAATTCTTCTCTTCTCTGTGGGAGGAGCAAACGTTGTCAGTGAAAGATAGTTCCTCTCCCTCAGCTATTGTTTCACAATAGCTCATGACAAGAGGCAAGAGATCAAATCTAATCTTGTTGAGTGCGAGCAAAAGCTACAGTAGTAAATATGTTCACAAATGGTCAGAATTGGGTATGCTACCAGCTATAGCTTGTGCAACCTGGTAGCATTATGATCCCTGATTTAATCAGCTTTGCATTGTGTCTATGGCTGTGGGATGAGTCATGGTATACTGTAAGTCACACTGATTTACCACTATGCTGCGTACATTCATGCAATGAACCCCATTGCTACACTGCAAAAAAAATCCCTATCAAATAAAAGTGCAAATATAATAGTTATGAGCTTATCTGAACCCCATTGCTTTGTCATCTGGTATTCATGCAGGACACTTGAACGTGTACAGTAAGCTATGAGATAAATAGAGCATGGTCCTCACAGAGAGGAATTAGAACAATACTAATATATAAAGAGATATCTGTATATCAATAAACACAATCAGTAGGCAGCAGCAGCACAAGATCTTGGTACCGTAATGTTTCCGTTTGTAGTATTGACCAATCAGGCCCGTGTGGAGAATGCAATCTCATCTAATGACAAAATAATAGCTTTTTCTTAGCTTTAACAAAGAATGCATCTGTCATATGTGGATATCTGTTTATAAATCTTTATAAATCAAACTCAACTCCATTCTCACATCTCAAGTTGAAAATCTGACATTATACAATGACCAGCAGACAGACAAGGTCTTGGCCTGGATATCCACTCGACGTGGGGGGGGGGGGGGGGGGGGGGGGGGGGGGGGGGGGGGGGGGGGGGGGGGGGGGGGGGGGGGGGGGGGGGGG
>JAODTR010004448.1:0-12052 GCA_025399935.1 Amblyopsis rosae | reverse complement strand
TCCCTTGCTGAAGCTGCTGCCCCCGCGACCCGACTCCGGATAAGCGGATGAAGATGGATGGATGGATGGATGGAAATATTTCACTTCAACAGCTATAAAAAGTTAGTTCTGGGTTTCCTACCTTGTTATTAGTGAATCCCGTCACACAGCAGCTAGCATGGCTTTTTATTTTTTTGTTAGCAGACGAAAGTACAAGGGGGTCATGCCAGAATGTGTATGTCTTCTGAAAACTGACCAAAATGGAAAAAGTGCATTTTATGGGTTGCATTCCCGCAGTTTATATATATATATATACTGGTAAAAAAGGACAGGGAATTATCATCTATGAGGACACATAGCAGGTGAAATAGAGTTATAAGGAACATTGCAAAAGTGATCATTTATTTATGTTGTATATGGGGCTTAACGGGACTTCTGCAGGATGAGCTGCGTGTGGATATGTTGGCATGATGTCGGAAGTAAATGGGAATGGGTCTATATCTTTTACAGGCTCCTGGGTCACAAACTGTAGGATTTACAGTACAGTACGCCTATATCCCTATGCTCCATGATGAAGTGCAAGATGTGTTCAGTCAACTCCTTTTGTAGGGTTTTCAATTGTGGTTTGCACCATGTGAAGTCATTTACTGTACGGTGTCGTTATTTATATAATCATGGATCATACGGTAGTTGTTTTTACTTTAAAAACATATTTTTTCATTCTGTAATTCAAAGAAACACATTAGGTTACTGTAAACTATATAAATGTACAATGTAAAAGCCAGCGCACACATTAGCAATGGAACCAGACAATTAGACCAATGGTTACAATGATGGCAGCCCAGATAAAGATGAAAGCAGTTTGGCACAGTTCACTTCACCCTACTATAAAAGGTGGCACACAAATCGTACGCACATGCACAATTTCTCGCTATGGCAGATGGGCGTACACACAGCTGTGGTATGCACACACAACTGAGCAACTGCAGCGGCAGTCGACAACAGTCACGTGATATGGTAGTGAAGTCTCTCTCCTGGCTCATTTGAAAACAGGTCTTTAATCTGTGTCTGACTCTGTAATCTAACCAGACATTCGTCATTATCATAACAGAGAAAAGGGGAAACAGAACTATGACAACACAATGAAACCAGAGCCCAAATGCATACCCCAGCCAAACTCTGTGATGTACTGTACAGGCCAAGCGCTTTCTTCATGCATGTTTTATTGCTAGCTACTGTGCAACTGCAACACAGACAGACATGCACTTTAGAGCAGAATTTAAAATGAAAAGGGAGAAAGATAGAAATAGTTCAGTGGGTTCCTTGACTGTAAGACAGTAAACCGTCAGTAGACCTACTAGAGTAATAAAACCTAAAGGCGTGTGTTAGTCTGTTTTAATGTAAATAAATGTCAATGGCATGTGTGTATTTATGGCAGATCAATCAGAAAGACTCATCCATTTGGGGGAGCCGTCCATTCAAACTGTTCTAAAAGGGCAGGCACTTTCAAAAAAATACTTGGCAGGTGATTGTACGAGTCTGTGAACAAGCAGAGCCACTCTTGCAGAAGAAACATTAGGAGAAGAGTATTTCACAGTGTAACATATTATATTTTCACCAAGAAAAACCTTTTCTTTGCTCTTCTAATAAATTCTAATAAAACTAATGCTTTTGCAGCATCTACATTCAACTCTGTAGAACTCGCCATTGTTTGGAGTTGTTTTCAAGTCGCCTTCGTCACACCTAAACCACGGCCGTAGCTAACAGTATAGGCCTACGAAGCTGATTAACCACACGCTAGGTATACCGGACTGTTTTCTAAGATCTCCAGACTGATTCTCGAGGAAAAGTTACTCTGAAGCTTGCGAGATCAGGATGGTCTTGCGAGGCTACATTGCAGCTGCTTTGTTGTAGTGTGTGTGTGTTTGAACCAGATGCTAGTGACAGTGGATTTCCCTTTCTTCTGTGAATCAGTCAACCATCTATCCCTGCCTGGTGTATTTGTGCTAATCTGGATTCACAACAGCACCACCCCATAATAATCCATTTTACTTGGCTTCAAATTACGAGCTTGTGGTCAAACCACCAGTGGTTGGGACCAATCAGCATCCTAGGAGGAACTACTGGCAGCTACAGGCATGGTTCATGTGACGTTATCCCTTGATAGACAGTGATAGACAGATGGTTCATCCACTCAGTGAACAAGTATTCTTTGAACTTGCCCGCCCTTAAACTCTTTAATTTGAGAGAGAAAGGGAAGCGTTGTAATATGTTATAATGCTATTTTTACTTATTTTAAAGGTAAATGGTAAAATATTGAACTGCATATACAGTACAGCTTTTCTAACCTTCCGAGCTATACAGGATTGCCTATCATCAACTCCTCGCACGCATTCATACAGTACATCGATGGTGGTGTCTGCCATGCGATGCTCCACCTGACCATAGAGAGCAGTTAGGGTTAGGTGTCTTAAGGTGTCTTAAAGTTTATGTACAAGCCTCAATTACATTATAACAGCCCCCCGGAACCTTAACTTTCTGACATAGCTATTTTTGTGACGTCGGTTCAGCCCCAGCTCTCACTACCGGATGCACAAGCTAGAGTGTCCCTTTGACATATGAGTGCAGTACAGCTACTTCTATACTCTCTTTTGCCTCTTTTCTCACCTCTTCTTGTATTTTGAACCTCTTGCTGCACCAACACCCCCCCCCCACCCCTCTCTATCTCTCTCTCTCTCTCTCTCTCTCTCTTCTCAGGCCTGTGAGTGTCTGGGTGGAAATCAAAGGGCATTAAACATTAAATATGCTGTCAAGAGGCAGAAGTATCTCCATGCTGCTGATGATGGGGAAACTAGGGCAGCAAAGGAAGGAGGCGGGGAGAGAGAGAGAGAGAGAGAGAGAGAGAGAGAGAGAGAGAGAGAGGGAGCGAGGGAGAGGGAGAGAGGAGAGAGGGAAAGAGAGAGAGAGATGAAAAGGATGAAAAATGGACACATGAATGGAAT
Source organism: Amblyopsis rosae (assembly GCA_025399935.1). Lineage (NCBI taxonomy): Eukaryota > Metazoa > Chordata > Actinopteri > Percopsiformes > Amblyopsidae > Amblyopsis > Amblyopsis rosae. Next base: position 9,071 of record JAODTR010004448.1, on the reverse strand, counting down.
GTATATATGTATATTTATGTATTTATTTTTTACATCTCAACTGTTACAGCTGTTAGGAGAAGATGTGTTTTGTGTGTGTGTGTGTGTGTGTGTGTGTGTAAAGAGAGAAATAGCACCCCTCCATTTTCAACAGTGCGTCAACACACTCCCCTCCACCAGGTAGAAATCAGGCCTCATATGTCGCACATGCACACATTCAGGATACGCACATGGCCTGTCAGAAGGTGAAACAACTAGTATTTGACATGTTTGTGTCCATTGTTAGTCTCATGAGTGCTCTCTCTCTCTCTTTCTCTCTCTCTCTCTTTCTCTCTATCTATCTCTATCTCTCTCCGTCTCTCTCCTCACAAACAGCACAGTACGCACACAATAGAGACACTATAGGACACAGACGAACAGAGGGAAAGACGGAGACATTTACTCAACTTAAAGGTTAAAGTAGGCATCCCGTTCATCTGTTACTATGCAGACTAGAGAAAGCAGTCCCCTATTGCCAAAGGCCATTCTCTTTCTCTCTCTCTCTCTCTCTCTCTCTCTCGCTCTCTCTCATTTTCATTTGAGATTTGCTGGCATGAATATTGCTAAAGCATTTTGGGACAGCTCAAATACATATATATACAGTAGTTATGTATTGTGCATTAAATATAAATTGGGTGACCATGTGAAATTAGTAAAACTGGTTTACATTGGTAATAGTAGAGAAAGTCACAACAAACGGCTAATGTCTATATAACTAAGAGTGACCATCTATAAACTAAAGATACATGCCACAAATATGGTATGTAGATATCCACCTATAAACATGCCAGCCAGGGGATGCATATAGACCTTCAGCATTATAAGGTCTAATGCTTCTGCCTTGAGATGGAAACGTATTGTGTCAGGTACCAGCTGTCAATGTTCAATCAAACATTTCAACATCTGCAGGCTGGGTGAATCACCTTGACCAAGGTACATCTCTGATGTGATGCCTATCACGCACAGGCTATTTTGTACATAACTTTATAGGCTACAAGGATATTTAAGCACTGCCTGTACTGTAGCATCCTTCTCCTGTAAGGAGAATGTGTGTAATTACAATCCTAATATCTAATATCAAAGTATTTTATGGAGGATACATGTAATTCACTGAGTATTATGGAACTGATATTTACAAAATGTATTTATGTTTCACTGTATTTCTGAATGAATAAATATAATAAATAAGAGAGAGAGATAGTGTTTGTGTGCGTGTGTGCATATGTGTGTGTGTTTAACCCTAAATGACGACCACACCAAAGCAGCTGCAAGTTAATACATCACATGATTCAGGATGCAGGATTCAATGACTCTGTCAGTGTAAGTTTGCCAATTAACACTTTTGCGCTGAAGGTTGAGTAGAAGAATTCTATAACTTATTTGAACCCCGTCAAACTAGGCCTGGACGATATTGCCAAAATGTATATCACAATATATTTCTAAATTTCGGTCGATACAATATTATTCCGATATCGATATGAACAATATAAGCCTCTGAAAAACTGCTTAAAACACCCACAATGGAGTACTTACAAATGTCTGAAGAATGCATTTGCCAAGTCTTTGAAATCTCCTCCTATAAAACTATAATATTTTAGAAGATGTTCACCTTTTAGCCTTCATACAAATAAGAAATGTGAAATCACAGTCAAAATAAATAAACAAAACTCTCAACTGTGTCTTTTTGTCATCAATGCACATAGTTTGCCTTGAAAACAACTGACTTCTGCTCCCATCAATAAGCATTTCGAAATAACGTAAATAAGTTTTAAAATCATATCACCATTATTGAAAAAATTATATTGCGGTATATATTGATATTAAATTATTGTCCAGCCCTACTCCAAACCATCCACACTCCTCCCTCCCCAATGCCCATATGTCCGGATTCACACTGGTCTGGTCTTAGTCTTGACATGGTCTCGCCCTGCCTTGGTCTTGGTCTTGACTCGGTCTCGACTCCTCAAAGTCTGGGTCTTGTCTCGATCTCAATACACACTGGTATTGGTCATGCCTTGGTCTCGGTTTAGCTGGTCTTGACTACAACACTGCTGTTCATATTCTATCAATGAGTCACATGTACTGTATGAGAATATCTGCTCTGGTTGATAGTTCCTGCTTCTAAGTCAGAAAGTGTGAAACAATCATGGCCTATTTTTACACACACAGCTGCACACGTTTGTCAATGGCAGACCAATGGGTAACAGAGGGAGGGATTTATTTTCTCTCATTGCAATTCTCAAATCCTACCATCAGCAGCTTTTTTGTATGAGGGTATGCAAGCGCAAAACATCTAGGTCAGTCATCAACACTGTAACCAAATCACAATGTCACCCAACTGGACAAGTTACAGTACTCAGAATACCTTTTCAATAAGTGGGCTGAAGGGGGAGCAAGATGAGATTTTACAGGAGCAAAGATCTAAATACTGCACATAGGTTTGAGAAGTTCCATTTTAAAGAGGCACTCCTTGCGTTATAGGAGTCAACAATAGGAGTCAACAATCAGCCAAAGTGAAAAAATTGCAGCCTCTCAAACCAGATGATTGTACAGGTTGTCTCATGTAGCCTACCCTACGTTTGCTAGGGCCAGTAAAATAAAGGCATGTCTTCCTAATAACTAGTAACTAGTTACTGCCCAACACTGAACCAGTGTTTCTAAAACATTGTTGTTTTGGTTTGAAACTCTGCATGAGCTGCCACGCCATAGTGTTGGCTTGTGGCTCACATGCATACAGTAGATCTTCTAAAATTATCTTTAACACTTACTGTATATTTCAGTAACTTGCATGGGTAAACTACTACTGCAAACTAGTTAAGAGGCAAAATATAAATGGAGATACATAACTGCAATTTTGGTAATTAATCAATACATGCATCGATTTACATTTACAATATAATTTATAAGGTAAATTTTGTGGCTAACTTCTGTGAACAATTTTGAGGTTTCTTGCTTCACCATTGCTGTAAGAAAAGGTCCATTGGTGTGAAGGAAGTTGACGCGACTCTCTCTTCTACATGGCTCTGGTTAAGTCTAATTCAGAAATAGGTAAGAGTAATACCAGGCTGTGGCTGTTACATAGCCTAGGCCTATCTTAGTGCTTGCCTCAATACTGTATGGCTGCAATGACAACTGTTTAAGGGGCAGGGGCACAGACACAGGGAACTGGACAGGAGACATAAAAAAAATAATTTGTGTGCGTGTGTGCATGCGTGTGTGTGTGTGTGTGTGTGTGTGTGTGTGTTTAAACTCTAAATGTGGAATTTAACAGAAAAGCATACAGTATAGCTCCAGGGCCTAGAATGTTCTAACTGATTATACATAATAAATTGAATATAGGCAGCTATAACCTAATTAGAACACAACGTCCAAATGGGAAAGATGAATACATAGGCTACATGGGACAAAAACATGCCTAGACTATTACACTGGATTGCATGTTCTATAATTGAGACTATTTGTTACAGATCTGGCAGCTTCCTGTGATCTCGACAGACTATAATCGTGTATTTGCCATTTCATCTCCACGATCAAATCATATCCATGCAAAATAGACGTCTAGATTCATTATAGATGCTGTGTTGGTGTCGCTATGGAAGAAGGGTGGGTTTGGCGCACAATAATAGATACTGACGGCCCCATAACAGCCGCAGTTTTCATATTTCAACCCGATATTCTACAACTCGTTCTATATTGAGACACATTTCTGTAGGTTATATTGCTAGCTATCCATGAAGAATGCTATGCTCCATGCAAATACTCCTGAAGCTTCAGGTGTGCGCAACCCGCAGTAACAGAATGCGATGCTGAGCCAATGCAGCGACGATACACGCCCCTCTGTGCTGTAGATATCTTTCCCCCTCTCTCTCTCTCTCTCTCTCTCTCTCTCTCTCTCTCTCTCTCACTCACTGTCTCTCTCTCTCACACACACACACACACACACACACACATAAACACACACACACACAGTCGACGACGGACACGAACAAGTTCGACTTGAAAGCAATAGGAATAAAAGACACAATCAAATCACTAAACACCATCTACGTCAAAATATATTGCCCTTGGGAAATATTGTCCTCCAATGTGCTAATGGGTTCCCTGACACATTCCACTTGAAGATGCAAGCGCGGACGAGTCCGCGGCGTGAGTCTGTGCTGGGTACACAGTAGCTAAAATACATTCGAGGTGGGCGTCTTTCTAAAGTTAAACGCCACAGTCCCCCTGTTAAGAAACATACAACATACAAATCACACATTTATCGAGAGGAATCAACGTTTTAGCCACTGTACTTACGCACTGCCTCCTTTTTTGGGTCCAGGGCACTGGCGGTTTGCTGTATCTGGCCTATTTTGTTCTGGAGCAGCCAGACCCGCTGGTTCGTGGTAATGATGTCGTTTTCCAGCTCCTGAAACAAGGAGCAGGCGTGCCGAGCCAGGTCAGACAGCTGGCGCAAGGTCCGGGACAGAACCACGTTACTGATGGAGCACAGGTCTTCGAAAAGCAAACCCTCATCATTCGGAATCTCGTGTCTGCACAGAAGCTGAGGCTCCACGATCCTCTTGGCGAAAGGCATTTTGTACGCGAGAAAATATAACCCAGGTGTAAATTCCCACTCCGTGTAGAAAAGGGAGAAATTACAATATCCAAGTATATCCACGATAAACCGATGGTTCGGGCAGTGCGTTGTCCCCGGCATCAACCCAAAGTTCCCAATGTCTCCTTGAGATCCTCCATCCTGGTCGTTCGTGGAATAACTCTCGCTCACTCACACACATGCAGCATACTCTGCCGCCGATGCGCGCAACCAGCGAGTCCAGGTCAGTTGTATGAGGGTGCGTGTTGATTCTGTGATCACGGGTTGGCTCCGTGGCCTCCAAGTACCGAGTACAGGTTGAGGTAGCTTAAAGATGGAGGCAAAACGAGGAATAGAGGCGGTCTGCTTTGGAGCGGGAATGAGCTTCCAGACCAAAATGCTTGGCTGCATAGAGAGAGAAGCCAAAGCAATGGACCATTCTCGGGTTCAATTCAGTCAGTTCTTGCGTATTTTTTTTCTCGAAGTTTCGCATTTAAATAAATAATTTTATTAGCCCTGCTTTCATCTAAATATTCCAGTTTATAATTGTCTGTAGATTTAACCTTGTTGAAATACTTTTTCTGGACATGCATTCATTTCTGCTGACTGTGGACTTCAGTGTGTCATCATTGTCTCTCATATAGTGATTGGCTCGCATGGTCTATCTATATTGTGGGCTACAGCAATGTGATTGTGCATGTGATCATTCCAGCAGGTTTGAGGGACAATATAGTGGCCCTGAAGCAAGCTGCAGCAAGCATTATTTATAAAATGAATGTACATAGGCTATGCATGTGTTGTACATATTCAACATTTCAGTCAAATTATTTTTGATTTGACTGAAAGCATTATTTTGTTTAATGTTTAGTCTTGTATTTATTTTATTGTATTTTAACCTTTATGCCCCCACCACCACCTCAAAACTAATTGCTAAATTACTGATCACTCTCCCCACTCTTCTGTAAGAGAGATAAGTGCATCCCATTTATAGAAATGCACTTAATGTTAGTCGCTTTGGATAAAAGTGTCTAAACTGTACAACCAATGTAATAAAACAGATTAATGAATAGTGGGAGTCTAGTGCCCAAAAAAAGTGTCGGTCAATAATTGATGTTATCAATCAAACACAAATATAATTTCATAAATATTATATATATCTCAAATGTTATCACGGCCTTTAGTTTTAAATATTTATTAAGTAATTGTAATACCAGTTATCTCCAAAAGAGGGCTCTATAGTACCATGCTACTCACTGTCTGCTTAAATTATAACACATATATACATATATTCATACTTATATAACATAGTGTGTGTCATAATGTATTATGTACTAATATTAGTAAATGTTACTGCCTTTAATTTTACTGTGCATCAGCATACGGTGTTGACATGTTGATGTATTCTCATCCAGTACTCTGCAAAGTCCTATTTGCTTTGCTTAAGGGTTCTAAAAAGTTATATCTTAACCAGAGGTCTTCAACAGGGGGATCATCAGACCCCTATAACAACCACCTAAACACCCATATCCTATTATCATCCAACAGTGTTATTTTAGTTTGATGCTGTTTGATACAAACAATAACTGCTGGATGGACTTATTGATTATCTAAATAAGGTCAGAAACAGATATTATTGGGTTGTAGTCTCATCATGCCTCAGTCATTGTTTTAATACACTGGCTAATGAAGAGGCAATATTATTTTGGGCTCTTTTGATAGATATGTCATAAGAGTTAAAATACAGGTGTAGCTCATGTGATTAATTGTATAGATGTGTTTAATGTAGGTATGCCAGTACACAAATAGACAAATATACTGCAGCAACCAACAACGTGGTGCATACTTGCACACAACAACAATGCGATATAAACTGTGCAATGTGTTTCAATGTGCGGGGTGTAGCTTCTGAGGGAGATTGCTTTGATTTGAGCATTCTCAAGAATGAATAACCCTGTCTTTAACTGATTCTTATCAGCATTTATGGCTCTACTGTGAATGACTTGCAGTTTCCTTCTGACAAGAATAATGAAAAACTCACTAGAATCGTTATTACATTAAAATGTATTATCAGTGTGGAGGCACATTCAATGTGTATATATACTGTATATACTGTATGTATGTATATATATATATATATCTATATGTATATATATATATATATAACCAGTTGTAACCATTTACTGTATGTTATTATATCTTGTTTTGTTATGAGAAGTGTTACAGTATGTCTCAGATAATGTGTACAGACATCAAGGTCGACGTCTCTAAAGTGAATGTACGGTATGACAAGTATAAAAAGCAGCATGTCCATCTGAGGTTCATGGTTGTAACATCTGTAACTGCTTCCTACCCAATGTACAATCAATTACCTGAAGTATACCGTGATTCATTCAGTTAATGTCGAAGTCCTTCTTGGTCAGACAAATTACCTCAGCATCAGCTATGGTAAATGTTTGGCAGGAATTCTTACAAATAATAATTATTAATTTGCATGTACTGTAGGAATCTGATTAAATAGTACCACTAATATATGTATAAGTATATATATGTTTACAGTGGTCTTCTGGGGTAGAACAACGAAGTCTATTCCTGCATTGATATACACACACACACACGCGCGCGCGCGTGCGTGCACACACGCACACACACGCACGCACAAGCACACACACACCAATCAAACAATTTCAGAAATAACAATAAATAGGATAAATCAACATTTTAGTAAACACTGAACCATCTAAATGATGTCGGTGCGACAAGTTCCCTGCCGACATCTTATCTACATTATGCATGAAAGCTTACACCCTTAGTTATGGCACCAGTGTCCAAAGGCCAAGGCAGCATAAAGGCTTGTTGACACTGTTTAACAGCATATGTTGCCTTGCCCTGCTCACTTAGACATTTGGATGGCACTGAAGCAGTAAGATGTGTGGAAGGACTCCTATTGTGTTGCTGGTTCTCGTATGTGCTGTCTGTGTCCAGTCAACTGTGGAGACGGATGCCAGAGAGTTCCTGAAAAGGTTTGACGAAGAAGCTACCGCCCGTATGTACCAGTACTCTTTGGCATCATGGGAATACAATACAAACATCACAAAGGATAACTCTGAAAAACTGGTAAGCATAACATGTCATAGAGTACATTCACCAAAGAGAGATGTAATGAACAACATAATAGAAGGAATTGGACAGAATGTAATTCATACACATATCTCCCATCTTACCACCACAGACAGTGGAAAGCGGGAAATGGAGCGTCTTCTACAGCAACATGTCAGAGTCGTCTCGAGCCTACCCCATTGAGCAGGTCACAGATCCAGAAATCAAACTGCAGCTCATCTCCCTACAAGACAAGGGCTCTGCGGCCCTGTCACCAGCTAAAGCTGCACACGTAAGACATCTAGAATGAAGGCAGAAATAACTATCGTAAAATAATATTTATAATGTTGCTGATGTTCACAATTAAATAATTACTGGTTACATTACCGGCATTAAAACAGGTGTATGTCTTTAAATGCCCTTTGTATTGGTAATAATGTGTCTTGTAATGTACAGTATGTGCTCAGTCAGTCAAGTGTAGTATTTTGTTTTGGTCAGTGTTTGGTCTATGAACCAGTTCAACAGGTCTCATAGATAGAGTTGAGATATAACAGAATCAAAAAAGGGAATTGGCTAATATACCTGTAAGACAGTGGCCATATTTATAATTTTGTTCTGAACATGAGTGAGGAAGCTATTGGGTTTTACTTCATTATCACTATTACTAAGTAGATATAACTCTTTATTTCACAACTGGGCCTCTTCACCATCATTTTAAGAATCCATTACATAATGTGAAACCTAATTATATGCTAAAGTAAAGTATCATAGTATTATACTGTTTATATACAGTATATACTGTAAATATATATATATCTATCTTTTTTTCCCAGCTGAACAAGGTGATGAGTGAAATGAGTACAATCTACAGCACAGCGACAGTATGCTTGATAGATGACCCATTCGACTGTCAGACTTTGGAGCCAGGTATCCTACACCAACACCTATAAAGGGCCAAAGTCACACACAGTAGTATATAATTAACATATTACAGCTATTCACAAAAACACAAGTGGCTTTTTGTAAAGTATTGTAAATAACTTACAAACCAAACACACACACACACAACACTAAAGACGACATGACATAAAAACAAATATGTAATTATCATACTCCGCACTCCTCTTATTGTGTTGCAGGACTAGAACATGTGATGGCCAGCAGTCAAAACTATATGGAGCGTCTGCATGTGTGGGAGGGTTGGAGGAGAGAGGTAGGGAAGAGGATGAGGCCGCTCTATGAGGACTATGTCGATTTGAAGAACGAAGCAGCTAAGCTCAATGGTAATGAAACTAAGAGCAATTTGTTCATCCATCCATCCATCTTCATCCGCTTATCCGGAGTCGGGTCGCGGGGGCAGCAGCTTCAGCAAGGGACCCCA
>JAODTR010004447.1:0-12053 GCA_025399935.1 Amblyopsis rosae | reverse complement strand
TAAATTGATTTTTGGAGCTGGGAGATGGAATAGGGGCTTGCTCCGTCCACTCCACGCATCGACCTGGTATTGCAGTACCTCCAGGAACGGTGCACCCCCTGACAGTGTTAAAGACAAAGCTGAACTACAGACGTATTTCTGAAATGTTTTTGATGCACTTCATGTATTTGATGAAATGTTTATCTGCGCATTTAAAACAAAGAAAGCCATCCCATATGACAGCAGCACAAAGGCATTATTCTTAGATTGTGTTTATGGTCATTTGTTATATAGGTGGAGTCAGTGAAGATTTTATGTAAGATAAAACTGTCAAATACTACAAACTGCCTACTGGCTGTTTGCGCTGTGTGCGAGCTGAAAAAAATATCTGGTGTTCCTACACAGCCCTGGCTGTGTAAATGGGAACACAACGTGGTGCACACCGCACCACACACTATCCTATCCTATCCTAACTTTACTTGCATAAAGTCTGGAAGGCATCTCTGACGATATATTCTTAGATGCCATTGGAACTACACTGGAATCGTATTTTCTCAATTTAGCTAGTTTGATCTTATCTCCATGCTTGCTCACTGCAGTCACTAATAGTTCATATGTCAAGCTAGCTAGCAGCTAAAAGGTTCTTTGTGACCTGCGTGAAGTGATTGATTCAAGACAGATTGACGTGATGTGTCACTATAGCGGCCCTTGGCTTCGACAAGCAAGACAGTGGAGAGTATCTGACGGGTGGAATTGGTTTATTCTTCCGTTGACCATACCCTGACGAGCACCGTGAAAACTATTTGGATAGAAAAGAAGTACAGCGTATTTTTGATTTCACGTACAATAAAATACTAAAACAAATACTTGCACAATAACATCCAATGTTGTTGTAACATAGAATAGCAGGCTATAACAATTTAGTTTCTTAATGAAAAATTATACAGTATTATTACAATGATATTTACTTGCAATTAGCACGTGGAATTAAACAATGTCTAATTACATGTTACAGTATTACAATGCACATACATAATTTCAATATAAATACATTTAACAGCTTTAACATACCTCGCTCCGCTTACCAAGGGCGCAATGTTGGGACAAGACCAAACGCGACTTTCTCATCCAATCTACCGTGAGACGGCAGCTCATACAAATAGCATATTCAAAAACCAGCCCATCCATAGTATACCAGAATCAAGCATAAAGTAAAAGCATAACCTACTGTTCCATAACAGACTAAAAATTAGCGACCTTACTCTTTCGCTGGCTTCTTACGCACTGAAACAAGAGCGCTCATCCACGGGTTAAAGTTGAAAAGGAAACATGCGCTCAGTATTAGCTATCAACATAAAAGCTCTCGTATAGCGCCTTAACTTAGTCATTTACAGTCACAATCAAATTACAGGTTGTATTAGCCAAAAGCTAAAGTGGGTAATGGACACAATATGTTTCTTTTATTGGTGCAAATAGTCGCCATATACAGATATGCACTTTTCTAAAAAATAAAGGAAAAAGTTTGTATTTATTTATTTTTTTACATATAACTAATTATTTACGGAATTATTTGCAGAAAATAATTTGTTGTATGACTTTGGATGAGAACATTCGCTAAATTACCACATTGTGAGAGGTGGCAGCCAAATGTTTTCACTTTAGAATAAGGGTTTTATGTGTGAGTTTGAATGGCATGAGGCTCAATACGCTGCTTATATCCTCTCTGGTGACAAAACCTCTGTTTGATGTGAAACATCTTACTACCTTGTGTTACACCAGGTGCGAAAACCCCCCAACATATAGCTTATAATACTGTATGTTATTTACCTCAACATCAGCCACTGTTTGGCCAAACAGCCCTACTGTATTTATGGTAGTCTGTCCTATCACATAAACTGTATATTTAGCCGGTTCTATTCGGCCACCATTGTCATAGTGTGGCGAATTGCTGGTCTTTGCATAATTTGCAAGTTAAATACAAACTAGCCTATGCAAAACAGTAAATTAAATGTTAGTATCAGTTGGAAAGTGTGGTTTCTGTCACCATTTTTCCGTATGTTGCACAGGTCACAAACAATGAGGTTAGAAACTAGATACAAAAGCTGTTCTGACTGATCATATTCATTTGCAGTGTTGCTCTGATCAGCGAACATACAATGAATTCTGCAGAGAATTCATATCGCCAGAAGAATTTGACAGCAAGGAGATTTGTGGTTTGGACTGTCTTGATGTACCTTCTGTGGAATTCTGAAGGTGAGTGAATAACTTGACCATAATAATAATAATAATGATAATAATAATAATAATAATAATAGGCTAATAACAACAACAACTTATAATATAATATAATATAATATTATATAATATAATATAATATAGCAGACACTTTTTTTTAAACTTGTCTATAATATCCTTTGTCCATATTCAGTTATAAAATAGATGTATGGTTACCTTTTGTAACCGATAAGATTGAATTGTTATTTCTAATACATGTGCCTACTATGTTTATAAATTAAAAACATTGTTTCATAATACATTCCAGGAGCCAAGGCACCCACCAGTAGTTCCACATGTTTGTGTTCAGACATGTGGGTTGTTGAAGATGATTATAGTGACTGTATAGGCTGGAGATCTAACACAAGTAAGTGAATTGTGCTATTGCTCTGAATGTGGCTGTACTGTCCTTTAATTGTTTGACAATTGTATTTGTCTTTTTAATGGACTAAGAGGCTTGCCGTTAGAACCCGGTAGAACCATATAACTACTCTTCATTTTATGTCTGAAACCTTGCCATGAAGGTAAAAGCAAAGGTTATTTTATTGTCACATACACATACATGTAGCAAAATTTATTCTCTGCATTTAACCCATCCCTCAAGGGAGCAGTGGGCAGCCGCTGTGCAGCGCCCGGGGACCAACTCCAGATAGAGGCCAGTGTCGCTGGTCACATGGGACTGACTGGAGAATTAACTCTCTTGAAAAAGCTATTGTTATTCTCAACAAGACTAACTGGATAAAAAAAGGTTAAATACAAAAATATAAAATTATTACATTCAACCATTTAACTATAACGTGAATGTCATTCATTATTGGTTGTCCGGTATTTTTTTTTTTTATGCAGTAATAAATGACTGTATTAATCACACACACATCACAAAATCGAATATTTTAAGGTAGGAGAGTTGCTGGTAACTCTAAGGTAAAAGCTTGTGGGTTCATCCTGCTTTGTTTAAGCTGTTTGTTGCCTGGTACTGGTTTGATAAATTTATGTTTGTTGAGTTTATATTAATATCAGAATTTGACTGAGCTTTTAACTTTTTATTAATGTCAGGTGTCAACACTACAACGAACAAGGATTGTAGAAACACAAGTCAGAAACGTAAGTATTCTTACTTTATCACCAAATCCAAGTGCAATGGCAGACCAATTATCTTATGGAATCTTAGATGTATTATGGTATCTTTGTGGCGTACTTACTTACTTAAAGCCACAGTCAATGTGAAACAACCCAAACTCAATCAGTTCAACTGGGACAGCCAGACCTGATCTGGTGAATAGTCTTGGTGTGCAATGCTTCTAATGCTAAAGTGTTTCAAACAGTGATGCTTCTAAGGTAAAGTGTTTCATACAGTAGTAATGCATCTAATGCTAAAGTGTTTCATACAGTAGTAATGCTTCTAAGGTAAAGTGTTTCATACAGTACAGCAATGCTTCTAAGATAAAGTGTTTCATATAGTGATGCTTCTAAGGTAAAGTGTTTCATACAGTTGTAATTGTTCTAATGCTAAAGTGTTTCATACAGTAGTAATGCTGCTAATGCTAAATAAACGTTTTCTTCTGTGCCACAGGCATACTTATACGGGATATAATTGCATTTGGAACATGGGGTGAGTTTATGCTGCTTGAGTCATTAGTACTTATACATTTTATTTATAGGCGCCTTTCAAAAAACTCTGTCTCCTTTCAGAAAACTCAAGGACTCCTTACATAGTACACAATAAAAAAAAGTCATGTAAAGTCATGGTAGGCTATTTTGAACAGGTGTGTTTTTAGACTGGATTTGAAGACATGGAGAGAATCAGTTTGTTACAGATGTTTTGTGGGAGTGAGTTCCAGAGACAAGGGGCAACACGACTGAAAGCTCTAAACCCCACAGAGGTTAAGCGTGCAGGTGGAACAGTGAGATTGATGGAGGAGGATCTAAGGGTGCGGGAAGGTGTGCAGGTGTGAATGAGATCAGAGAGATACAGAGGTTGTGATGAGTCCAGTGTTTAAAGGTCCTTGCCACCAAAATCCACATTTACATGGTTTCTATAATACGTTTGTACATGTTGAGGTTAAATACCATCAGAAAAAGTTTTAAACATGAGGGAACAGTTCCCCCAATACAAACATGTATGGAAAGTCCCCCGTCTAAAACGGCAGGTTTGCTTTTTGGACTGCATGTGTCTACGTCAGCTCATACACTCTAGCCAATAGAATTACTCTAAAGGTGCCGATGCTCACTGCTTAGCAACACATCGTCAACGGCATACACCGTGTCCTGGATGCAGCAAGAGAGCGTCTGACTATCGCTTTGCATCGGACGCTCTCTGTCCAGACTGAATCCGTCCGTTACAACATGTAAACAAACCACATAGCCTACCTATTAGCAGTAGCACACTAGAGATCATACACCTTCTCCACAACAATTGCCTACTATGACGGGGGCAAGGTACAGATGTCACTCGTTGTTGTAGGCTACACGTATTATACACCTCTACTTTTTCTACTTTCAACCATTAAATGTAGCCTAGTTCTATGGTCTCAACAACATGGTCTCGACAAAACGGCGCGCAGCATCGCGTAGCTCGCGTCTTGAACGACATACATTACAGACTACGATTGTGTTACAGACAGTGGGTTTATGAGTTTCTTATGTATGAGTACGTTACTGGTGGTAGACTACTGTAATAGTAGAGCGATATAAAGATAGATGCGCTGTTTTGTGTGTGAGAGAGAGAGAGAGAGAGAGAGAGAGAGAGAGAGAGAGATGCTGTTTGTATAAGAGAGAGAGATCCCCGTTTGTAAATTTCATATGGCAGTTCGATGTTAAATTGTAGCAAGTGAAGTTAGTAGTCCTACCGGTAGAAGTTTAGTAGTTTATCTTTTGCTAGCTAATTCTCCAAATATCGTCTCCATTTGTTTTTGGAAATATCTACGAACACATTGGGACACGATTGTTCCTGGTTTCAATCGCACAGGTCATTCGAAACTTCAAACTTTCTCCGCAGTCATGATACAATTTTTTGCTGCCTTGAACACAAATAGGCAGCCTACTACGGTACTTTGGTTTTTCTCCTGTTTTGACAATATCTCCTGTATTTCTGTCGAAACACATACCATTAATGGCAACTTTGCGCTGCCATGCCGCTGCTAGCTTTTCTGCAACCGGCTCCAGTAATTAATAATGTTTTTAAATACGTGTCACCAGTTCTAGACTGGGCACCAGCACGGCACACGCACTGGGCACCAGGCGGTGGAAAACAACTATATTGCCAATTGGCGTGTCACGCCCACTTTGAGACAAGCGTTCCATTTTTGCTTCCATAGAAATGCATTATATGGCTCTTGTTATTATTCCAATAAGGTTACATTTAGTAAAATTAGTAACGCCCACCCAGCAGTGTATTTTACATGCCTAATAGTTACAGAACAGAGAAAATTATGATATATTTCAATTTTAGGGTGTTTATATTGTGTAATTATGTTTTTTGAGTTGGCGTGCACATTGTTTTAGTATATAAGATATGAACTATAACCACTGGCAAGGACCTTTAACAGGGAGCCAATGAAGTTGAAGGAGGACAGGAGTAGTATGTTCTATGTAAGGGGTCCTGGTGATGACACGGGTAGCTGCATAGTGCTCCTGTTGAAGCACAGTCCCTGTGTCATTGAAAATGCGTCTGTGCAAACTCACTACAGATAACCAAACAGAAGACATACGGCTGATGAATAATGGCTCCATTCTGCTTCTCATTGGGAAGAGCGTCATCAGTACAACTTCAAGAGTGATCACCATATTTGGAACCAACTGCACGGACACCTTAAAGCCTTTGCATGCAAATAGTATGTCACGTTTCCTGTTATTCTCAGTATATTTGCTGATTGCCTGTAGCCTCTTTGTGTTTTATTCCAAAACCAAAGTTGTTGAAGTGGTTTGAAGCTGATTTGGTTCTATTAATAGGACATCATGTGAAACATCAGTTAAATTAATTTTATTTTAACTCAGCTCCCTTGTACGATTTCTTCTACTGTTCCATAATAATGAGTCCTGTTATTCTACTTCATCAGCGATGGCCTGTCCATGGTTTCGGAACAGCACAGGTGAGTCTCTCTCCTTTACAGTTCCAGAGTCTTTATCTTTAAGCCCCGGATACACACCAAGCCATTGGCTCATCGCCCGTCGTTTTGTAATAGAACATATGATGCTTCTTTACAATTCAGGCTCTGGTTGCCTAGGTAACCCTCTCAAAGTCATAAAAGTCCAAGTCAGTTTATTATCCCACTTGGGAAAAGTGGGATTTCTGAGTCGCCTCAATCGCATCGCCTGAAGTTGAGATTAGTTTAACGTGGTAGCCTACTCGCCTGCTTCGCGTTTCCCACCGTTATTTCACCTGTCATCGCTTCAAAACTGTTTGAGCATTTATTCCATATCCTTGATATCAGGCTTTAGTTTTCTCCACTAGTAACACTTTTTCATCAACTAGTTAACTAGCAGTGACCTATGATTTTCTGTACTAGCTAACTAGTGAGGTCCAAAATGCTCACTAGTCGCAATAGTTAAAGCTTTATGACCTCACTAGATAAACAGTGAGACTCATAATATTTACCAGTTGACTAGTGAATGCCACAAAGCTCACTAGTTAACTAGTTGCACTAGATGTTAATTAGCAGGCAGTAACAAGTATAAATGTAACCTTCTTATTGGTTCTACAGCAATAATTCTGCCCAGCCAAAATGTAACCCTATAAAATCTTATGAGCCTTTCACTGTTAACAACATCTTCTTGCTATTCATGCGAAATAAAGCATGACAATGTTTATAGCAGATTTAAAAAAAAACAAAAAAAAAAAACGATTGCCGCAAACTAATGCATCCTAAGGCTTTCAAGCGCACACTTTGAGAATTGACCTATCAATATCCTTGTCCCACCTACTTAATTTGAATGCATAGTGCCACTGGTTGCACTAGTTGGTTGCCCAGGGTGTGAGGCGCCGGGCGGGTGTGGGGATACTCACATGTCCCCGGCTGAGCGCCGCTACGTTGGAGTTTACCCCGGTGGACGAGAGGGTCGCCTCCCTGCGCCTACGGGTGGTGGAGGAGGAAAACTCTGACATATGCAACAAACAGCAGTTCGGAGTATTCGGCCTTCTTGAATTGAGTCCTGTATGTGGCTCCAGTAGGGGACTCCATAGTTCTATTAGGAGACTTCAACGCGCATGTGAGCAACGATAAAGACACCTGGAGAGGAGTGATTGGGAGGATCGGACTCCCTGATCTAAACCCGAGTGGGCATTTGTTGTTAGACTTCTGTGTTAGTAATGGACTGTCTATTACAAATGCCATGTTCGAACATAAGGATGCTCATAAGTGTGCGTGGTACCAGAGCACCCTAAACCGAATGTCGATGATTGATTTTGTGATCATATCATCTCATTTGGACACTCGGTTGAAGAGAGGGGCAGAGCTGTCAACTGATCACCATCTGGTAGTAAGTTGGGCCAAGGGGTGGGGGAAGACTCTGGACAGACCTGGAAAGCCCAAACAGTTAGTGCAGTTGAACTGGGAACGTCTGGAGGAGGCCCTCATCGCTGCTTTTTGCAGATGATGTGGTCCTGATGGCATCATCAGTCTGTGACCTCCAGCACTCACTGGATCGGTTCATATGAAATGGCTGGGATGAGGATTAGCACCGCTAAATCTGAGGCCATGGTTCTCAGCCGGAAACCGATGGAGCGCCTACTCCGGGTAGGGAATGTGTCCTTACCCCAAGTGAAGGAGTTCAAATACCTCGGGGTCTTGTTCACGGGTGAGGGGATATTGAAGCGAGAGATTGGCCAGAGAATCGGAGCAGTATTGCGATTGATTTATCGCACCATTGTGACAAAAAGAGAGCTGAGCCAGAAGGCAAAGCCACGTTTATAGGGCAATCATCGTTCCTAAAGCAAGTATATCAAGGCCTTTATGTGGCTCGGGAAAGGGAAGTTTGAGGAGCTGCTGCCCCCGCTACCCGACTCCGGATAAGCGGGTGACGGATGGATGGATGGATGGATGGATGGATGGATGGATGGATGGATTACACTAATTTCTAATCTGATGGGGTCGCTTACAAATGTTTTTTTTTTTTCATTTGTTAATTTAGTTTAGTAATATGTCATTATTATAAAATGACATATTAATGTTAAATCATTATGGTAATTTGAAATAATTTTGATATTTCTAGGCAACTGCACTGTTACATGTACAAAAACTAGTATATGTAAACAGGCTACATATGATGTAACATACTGCAACGGAGGTATGTATACTTAATAATTTGTTATTTATTATAAGTCATTTATTTGTATAATTCCGTGTAAATATATGAAACATGATTTTTATCATGACATCTGGCAATCAGTATTGCTAGCTTGACATAAAAATGTTGTCCAATCATACAATGCAGTGGATAAGATAAACATAATGTAATATCTTTTGCAGGTTTATTCCCAACTAGGAAAATAAACAACGATCAATTCATCATTAATACAAGCAAGTCCGAGCCACAGTGTTACAACTGTAATAATCCTGTGAAGAAACCGGATCAAACTCTGAAACTGAACGTGACATTTGCCAGTTCAGATGGAGCCATCAGCTCAGCCATGGCATCGTAAGACCTGTTGTCATGTTAAAGTTAGGGCGTGTGTTGTCATTCAATGCTCAGGACCATTACTCCAGTTACGCATCTCAATCGTCAGTGGCGGTCTGTAGATTAATTTAAAATGAAGCTGCTGTCTTTGCCTGTAATGTTGAATTGGTTAAGCAAAGACATTTATATTATTCAGGCGACTTAAACCACCGCAACATGTAACCTACAGTAGACTATGACACTTTCCCACTGCGTGGTACCAACCCGACTCTACTCGCTAGTGGAAGCCCAGGCCATTCTACGCAGCAGGCGTTCTTCGCACTCAATATTATTTTTAACAGAATAATTCATTTAAATAACTTTATACAACTAAAATGAGGGGTAGCGATTGAGGGTAGATTGTCCATAGTTGCTTGATCACGGATGGCACAAAAATAATTATGACATGCTAAAATGGGTTGCCAGATACTTGGGCGTCTTTAATAAACATTGGCGACCTGCCCAAATAAAGTCTTTGTTTGAAACCCTGCACTGGCATTGCTCATCAGCACAGGAGACCTGTCAATTCTTAAAACGCAGCACTCTTCAACTTAAACACTACAATATGCCAAAAAGTAATGTACAGAATACATTTTACATACACATAACACATCATCACTTTTTCCTTATTGTTCTTTTCCTATTTGTACCTACTGCTATTTGAGGTTTGGCTGATAATGGAGGACTCATACGTTGAGACGCTGAACCATGTTGTAATGTTGGTGGAATAACATTCTATTTTATAGTCAATTAAATGTTATATAGGCTACACATAATGATCAGTGCATGAAATCAACACATTACATGTTATAGCATTCATTTTCAGCAATGAATGCATCTTACTACTTACCTACCAGCAGAGCCATGTAAAGAGAGAGTTGCGTCATCTCCGTTCACTCCAATTGACTGTTTTTTAGTTAGCCTAAATACTAAAAGTACACTATAAATTCTATTTTAAATGTAAATCGGTGCATTTATTGACTACTAATTACCAGAAAATTAAGTTATATAACTGTATATATATATATAAATATATATATAAATTACCCACCAAGCACTTCCTGGAACTATTTTGCCATAGGTTTTGCCTCTCCATGAACCATGTGACAATTGCGAACTTCTGTTGGCGTAACCCTGTTATTTCCATGGCTCTGCCTACCAGGGAAGCCTATATCATATTATATTTTAATTTTGGACTGGATGCACTTTCTGTTGAATCAAAAATGTATGATAATTATATGTAATTATATGGTAAAAATATTAGCAGTATTTTACATTATATACTCTTATCAAAAAAAATGATAACATCACAGTTTATCATTGGCTATATTTCCCATGTCAGTGTATTGATGGGTTAATAACAAACACTACTCACAGGAATAAACACAAATTATTTCCTATGATAACACACAGAAAATGTAATCCTTATATTTTCTTTAAGGATACAAATAATGAGTATTCTATAAGAGAAACAAAACTATAAGGGGGACAGATAAACTGAGGGTTTCCTGCACAAGACCGAAAACTAAAAGTTTATATCAAATTTCACCAATGTTGATATTAATAAAATTTCGGAAACTTTATATCAAAATTCACGAAAGTTGATATCAAATTTAAAAGAATGTATATATCAAGAAAAATTATTAATTGTCAAAACGGTTTCTGTCAAATTAAAAAAATGCTCAACTGTTATTGGAGGACAGGTGAAAAGGGGTGGGGCTTGGGGTCAGACAATTAGGGGACCCGGGGCAATGAGTTGCTAATCAGATGATTGGCTCTTTTCCTCCAACTGCCAAATTTGCCAAATTTCAGAATTCCCCCATAGCGCTCCATGCTAAATTATACAAGTGGCATGTCTCCTCTATATAGTCCTTTTTATGAAATGCCATGGACATTTCAGATAACAACATTCCCTTCTTTCCACAGGGAAGTTATGAAGAACATGTCCTCTATTGTGTCTATGATGACCGGTTCCTCTGCTGAAGTGAACTTTGGAAGTGTCAAAGGCGTTGTAGTGAAACAGGACCAGGGGGACCTGGGCCAGATCTCGTTTGGCTACACCACTCCCACCTCTAACATAAATGTAGGTATATCGCCCTCCTTCATGTATGAAAGTACGTCCTCAACATCACATCACGTCTTTGTTACGTAAAATGGACCCTAACACTAAGCGATATGCATAAATTATGTCTGAAGTCCAAACACCTGGCTGCCCTGTTTCCTGCAGATCGTGGAAGACCCAAGTTTACTCCCTGGCTTCTCCAGATCTGTTTCCATCTCAAAACAGGCGTTTGAACAGGCACTCCTTGTGTCCAACTCAACCGCATTTGCTGGTGTTTTTCGATTCGTCAACATGACCAAGGTGAACCAGGCGAGAAGTGAGGGAAAAGCAATTCCAATAAACGTAGAAAATGTATATATGCTTTAATCATTGCCGTGTGTTTTCTAGGATGAGAAGAACAGCACCGTTTTGTATAATGAAGTGCTGGCAATTGAAATGGGAGCCATAATCCGCAATCTTACTGATAAAGTATCCATCAATTTTGCAAATGTTGATCAGGTGGGTTAGTAATATTAAACAATTTTTGTATATATTTTTTTATTTTATTGAATTTTATTTACTGTGGTTTTTCCAAAAGTTATTTAGTTATATAGTTATTTTTCTTCCTTTCTAGAGTGGAATTCCATCGTGTGAATCATGGGACGGCCAAGGTACACTCTGATGTTCACTACTATTTACTACCTGAGCTGAGTGTGGGGGATCTGGAGGTCACTGGCGGTGGGGTTGTCATGCACATAAGTTAACCTGATGAATCTTATATCACAGTAATAATAATAATCATAATAATAATTTAAAACTACTGTACAAAGGTGCTTTGACATAAAACAAATAAGAATACTCAAAAACAAAATAAACCGTAAAATGGTATTCAAATCTACAAACTGAAGACAACATCAGGCAGGGTTTTCCAAAGTATTGGGGCCTGGATGGAGAAAGCCCTCTCTCACTACATGTTCGGTGATGCGCTCCTGGTGCCACATCCTTGGGGGTCTGGGGTATGTGAGTGCGTAGGCTCGTTCTGTCAATGTCTTCGGGGTTCCATTCTCTGACTGAGATTGAGGTGGCTGGGGAGCGGGTCTGGGGT
>JAODTR010004446.1:0-12054 GCA_025399935.1 Amblyopsis rosae | reverse complement strand
TGCTGATGTTGCTCGGGAAAGGGAAGTTTGGGGTCCCTTGCTGAAGCTGCTGCCCCCGCGACCCGACTCCGAATAAGAGGGAGAAGATGGATGGATGGATCTTTAATGGTTCCACCTGTGTCTGTTCTTTTAGTTTAACTTATTTATTGTCTAATGATTGTCACCTGCTCCTCATTGTCTTCAACCAATGATCTGTCTTTCTTTTTCTTTTTATTTATTTTAAATATCTTTTATTGAGAAATGTACATATAAAATACTACAAACACTAATTCCAAAGATACTCTCCCCTACACATCACTTTTGTTTTTTGTTTTTTTTCCCCCCACAGTTTTACATAAATAATATAGTTACATTAAAAAATAAGGATTTTCCATCTTTTTCTATCAAAATTCCCTTTCTTTTTATCTAGAGTCCTCCTTCTCTTCAATTCTGTAGTTGTTTACACACCGTGTCCGAATATATAAATGTTTGTGCTAGAGACAGCCTAGCTCTTGTCTTTCACAATTTGCTTTTGATCATACATACAATCTCCCATAATTTAATTTCATCAGCAATACAATTCCCTTCAGTTATACCTTATAAAATACATTTTTCGTCGACAGATAGATTCAGAACACATTTTTCTTGAAATTTTCCAAACTTGTTTTGATCATTCACATAGAAAAAGAAAATGGTCAATCGTTTCATCCTCACCACAATTAGGCATTAGGCACAGCGTTGTTGTAACATAGCAGCTCCATTTACTGTTACTTTACTGTTAACCACCATCCTAACTGGGATGCTCCTAACAGATATGAGCCATGTAATATATCTCACATCTTCAGATAGCAGATAGTACTCCTTTTCTCTGTTTGCCTCTTCTGGTTTTCCAATTTGTGATGTCGCCAATCCACTCCACCTGTCTATTAATGCCACTAGCAAAAATTTTACAACTTGGTATTTTTAACTTAATATCAAGGTCCACAGCTTCTAGTCCACCTAAATCTCTCTTGTTGAATAAGAGTACTCTTTTAGTGACGTCTCTGTTTGTTTCCCTTATGAAGTTACAGACCTTATTCATTTTCTTTATCCAGGTTGGATTCAGGGGAAAAACAGCTGCTAAGAACATCAACTTTGATCAAATCTGTTTTCACAATATTAATTTTGCATTTATATGTTGTATACTTATCAGTCCATTTTGTGATTTCTTCTTTAACTACACATTCTTTTTTCCCCCAATTTGTTTCACTACTTTGTCCATTGTTTAGATATATACCGAGTACTTTTATTTCATCTTTAACTATCACATCAATTAGAAATATTTTTCCTCACCAATCCAGACGCATTCGAGTTTATTTTTATTTAGTTGTGCTCTGGATACTTGTTCATAGATCCTAAAATGTTCTTTTATTATATTAAGTTCTTGAGATTTGACAAAAACTGTAACTGTCTGTCTTTGCTGGTCTCCCCTGTATATTTTACCCTTGTGTTTCCTCTGTTCGGTCTATGTTTTGTCTGTGTTAGTGATTGTGTTTGGTTTACAATGATCCCTGTATTGTATATAATGCTTCCTAGTTGTTCCAAGTTTTCCTAATCTGTTGTGCACTTGAGCCCAGTCCCAACATAACAGTTACAATATTCTACTTCGCCGACACAAGAGGTTCTCAGATGCTGGCCCAAGTATTTTCATCTCAAAGATACAAAATGTACCTCTTGGACCTCCTGCTCCTGTAGATAAATATAGAAACCTTCAGCTGTTCTTCAAACCTTGACCACATAAGGTCTCCTGCGTTGTGTGATACACCTGCCTTTAAGTGGATTTGTTTGTTTTTTTCCACCCAATCTCCTCACAATGAGGACATCTGATACATAATGCTGAGGTCGGTAATATGGCTTGTGCTCATGTAAAAATAAAGTCCATATCACTCTCTCACGCCTGAAAGGATATTACGGAACAGTTCAGCACTGTCTGGTAGTAAATCATGACCATGAAAGTATTCATGTTTAATACAACGAGGCATTAAAAACCTATGATGCATTCCAGATCCTGTTTGAGCAGAAAGACGTTTGTAAGGTTACTTTTCATACTTTAGAATCTAAAGTCTAGTAACATTACCACATAAAATAATTTTGGAGTTGGTATTGTTTAAGCTGCAGAGGAGGACTTGCTATATTTGGCGTGTGTGGAGTGAGGGGTATGTACAATACTGTACAAGGTGAGGGTCAGTTGTGCTGACAGGCCCACCGGCAATCATTCACTTACAGCACTTTGCTAAATTAATAATAATAATAATAATAATAATAATAATAATTAATAATAATATTAATAATAATACATTTTATTTAAGATGCCTTTCTAAACACTCAAGGACATCTTACATTGCAAATACATAGATATAAAACAGAAATATACATACTATAGTAATAAACATTTGATCTGAGAAATATATACAAAATAAAATGTCCAGAGTCTGGGGGCTGAGCAGCTGAAGGCTGAAAGCCCCCATGGTAGAGAGGTGGTATTTTGGGGTCACGAGAAGTCCTGTAGAGGAGGAGCGAAGAGAGGGAGTATATGGCAGGAGAAGGTCAGAGAGGTAGGAATGAGCCAGCATGTGGAGAGCCTTGTATGTGAGGAGGAGAATATTGAAGTTTATACAGAACTTTACAGGAAGCCAATGTAGCTGAATCCAAATAGGAGTGATGTTATCTGTTGACTTTGTGTTCGTGAGGATTCTGGCAGCAGAGTTCTGTAGTAATTGGAGTCTATTGATGAGTTTGGTTAGGTTAGGATGCCAGAGAGATGAGAGTTGCAATAATCCAGAAGTGAGGTGAAGAAGGTGTGGATGAGGCTTTCGGTGCTTGAGTATGAGAGATTTGCCAATGAGCAGGACCTCTGTCTTGCTGTTGTTGAATTTGAGGGCGTTTGGAGTCTTCCAACTCTTGATGTCATGAAGGCAGTTGGTGAGGGAGATGGGGGGGTGGGTTTGGTTGAGATGTAGAGCTGGATGTCGTCCGTGTAGTGGTGAAAGTCAATGTTGTGGTGTCGCATGATTGTGCCCAAGGGTAGGAGGTATGGTAAATGAACTGCATTTATATAGCGCTTTTCTAACCTTACAGCCACTCAAAGCACTATACAGTATTGCCTCACACTCACCCAGAAACTAATTGCTGCCATGCAAGGCGCGACCAACCTCTGAGAGCAGTAAGGGGTTGGGCATCTTGCTCAAAAATGCTTACAGGTAGTTCAGGGTTCAAACCCACAACCTTCCAGCTGGGAGCCCAACACCCAGACCACTAGACCATCCTTCCCCCATCCTGAGGTATATAGTAAATAGCAGAGCACCCAGCACCGAGCCTTCTGTGGGATTTCAGTTGGACACATTTTTGGCGCTCTGAGAGATAGGAGGCAAACCAGGAAATAGCAACTCCTGAAATACCAATACCAGCCAGACATTTTAGGAGGAGTGGGTGGGAGATAGTGTCGACAGCTGCAGTCAGGTCAAGAAGGATAAGGATGAACAGGAGGCTGGTCAGCTGCACAGAGTAGATCATTGGTGATTTTTATTAGAGCTGTTTCAGAACTGTGTTTGGGATGGAATCCAGACTGAAATGGTTCAAATAAATTCTAAGAATTTAGATGGTTGAGGAGTTGGTTTTTGTGTTTTGGAGAGGACAGGAAGGTTGGAGATGGGGCGAAAGTTGTTCAGGTCATTGGGGTCAGCATTTGTTTTTTTAAGTTCAGCTGTGATTTTCAGGGTGGGGGGCATGAAGCCAGTGGCGAGAGAGGAGTTAATTGTGTCAGTGAGCAGGCGAGAGATGGAGGGAAGGCATGTTTTGATGAGGCTAGTGGGCATGGGATCAAGTTGGCAGGTAGATTTGTTTTTCATGATGATTTCAGTAATAGACTTTTCAGTGGCCGGAATGAAGTCAGAGACGCAGGAGGTAGAGGTCGAGCCCAATGATGTGTTCATCCAGGATGTGTTCTCAGCAGCAGGGGTGGAGGGTGATTGTAGATGGAGGTGGATATAGTTGTAATAGTTACACACCTCTGACTATGCAGTTTTTATGTGGTGGTGGTACCATGGTTCATAATACAGTTTTCGAAATCAGATTGTCTGTTTGATTGTAAAGTATGTCTGATTAGGCTATGGTTTAACATTTTGCACAGATTCTTGTAGTCAGCGCTGAGTAAAAATGTAATTTATTATATCAAAATAAACTTTGATTTTCTTCGCAAATAATAGAAGATTTTTAGTTATGCCAAATATACGGCAATGAGATATGTAATGATCTGGTATTCAATCTCAGCTTTGTGTTTATTTAACTGTGTATTTTATTCTACCTGTTATTGACAACACTTCTTACAACAGCATCTCAGTGGATGGTTTTGTCAGTGTAACTGCAGTCACTTCCTAAATATACTACTAGATAACACTTTATATCGCTAGCATTATTCATCCCCTGCAGGGAAAACAATAACTACGATGGCATTGCTCTGACTCAATAAAGCACATTTAGGAGGAAGCTGCCCTGAAGACAATTTAATTTACTGTATTTGTTTGATATTCTGTGGTGTCAGCAGTCTTTTTCTCAGGCTAGAGGCACAATAGTAAATAATATACTGCATAATAGGAGGTTGGCATTTATTTAGAGCAGTATTATCCTCTCTAAATAACAGACATTTTGAGGAGACTGTTGTGAACCAGTTATCTTGTCTTGTGTACGGTTGATGAAGTGGTACTGTGGCAGAGTTGAGCTCTGGGTTCTAAAACTGTCCCATGTAAAACTGCACATCTGTCTTGTGGATGGTTCAGAGGGTGGGAGCTAAGAATAGGCTTCTCTGCCTCGCTCTCCTCCCCGGATAAAGTGTAATGACCTCCTCTTTTTAATTTGCTCCACCATAATAAATGTAAAATAATCTCTCTCCCTTCACCAGTCCATCCATCCATGCCTTTTTTCTGTTGTCTCACTCAATTCTTGCCCGTAATAGAGGACTATTTCCAGCACCATGTAAAAATAGGGAGGGGAGACATTTGGCGCTTAAACGCCTACTGTTACTTCCAATTGACAGTTACCACCCCTAGTGTGATTTTTAGTGAATTTAAGAGAATATGTTTTTTGGGACACTGCTGACAGCACTAAAAACTGGCAAATTGTATGCAGTAGAAAATAATACCTTATACATACTGTATCGACAACCCCTGTCACAAATGACACAACTGCACTTTGAAAACTGTCATATTCATTTCAGAAGACCTTATTTATTTGTTTCAATGAAGTCCTGGTGTCATGAATCTCTTAGAGAGTAACATTTTCAATGTGGCGAGACAGACATCGCATAATAGGACATAATATTATATAATGACATAACCTAACCCCTTGTCCGTTTTATTGTTAATAGTAATGAAACATGAAAAGTTATGCAGGTATTATACTGTTATTTCCAATTTTTGATTTAGCTGAGCATTGGATTTCCTATAACTCAAAATCAGAAGCATCTCTTTGCACTGTGATGACTCTTATGTTGGCGTAGGTCATTTGTGGTTATACTAATGACTTTTCCCAGCAACACTATAGCTCGTGCATGCTAATGCTGGCTAACTTGTGCCTTTCACCGCACTTAGTCCCTGGGTTCTCAGACCACACATCTCTGCATCTGCGCACACATTAATCATTGAAGAGACTAGAGGCGAGAGCCTTGGAATTGACGGGTCGTCCATCTCTGCATTGTCATGCAGATTGGGGTTGCAGAGCTCTAGATACTAACACAGTTCACCCTGACTTGGGTGTGGGTGTGTGTGGGGGGGACAGTGATGAACAGCCCAGTCAATGATGGATAGGGAACGCTTTTATTCCGAGGTCTCTGTCAAACAAATAAATATTGCTTCTCTTCTAGACCCACCGGGGCATTCTGCGAGGATGTGACAACATCAAGGTTTATTGAAGGAGTTCTGTCGTGATCAGAATGGAAGGTATACCTTAAAGCCTTGATGTCAAGGACAGGCCACATTTTGCAACAACAAGAGTTTCTCTGAAGTCGATTAAAGTACAAGCTGTTTTTTAATTTACGTAACATTTTCCACTAATTTCCAGTTAAGTAAGATCATTTTCTGTGGGGACTGATTAACCCCTCCTAAAGGGGTTGGCGATGTGCCAACCTCTACAGTGCTACAGTGCCAGTGTCTGGGCCCTGGCTCGGGCGCTTGGTTCACTTTCCGAGGTGTCACTGATATGCTCCATTCCCCATGAGTGTGAGGCTGCCACATGGGTTTAAATATCATTACTCAATAACAGCCCCAAGGACTAATAGAGGTCACCTGAACATCAGATCTCTGCTTGGTTTTGGAATTCAATCCAAATAGCCACATTGCAGGTCGTGTTTCCATATCAATTGATCGTTACACAATCGTTACAACTTCAGAGCTCCTTGGAGAGCTGTGACTTGGGTGGTAGCCTTTAATGAAATTATTGAATTATCTTTAATCACAAAGATAATATTAAGTGTTGGGCACATCCAGAGACAATGCAAAAGAGGAGGGATGGTGGTATGGAGGTCTGTTGTCAATTGTAATATAATTGATGGACAGGTGAACATGAATGCATACAGATTGAAATGTGTCCAGGTGTTTCCAGTCATTGGCCTAACTACTAGAGCCTATTTAGAGGTATTCTAGTTCATATTTGTAGTAATAGCAAAAGTAGTACAATTGTTTATTTTATGATCATCAAAGTCATGACCCCTCTACAGCTCATAGTTGACGAATGGTTCTTGTCTTGCTGAGTAATTCAGTTTGAATAACTACCATATCCAGTGTCCACATCCATTGATTGTTACACGATCAGTTTTCTTAAGGAGAACTCTGATCCATTTTTCACAGTGTGAGAGGAGCCGTGGTTGAAGTGCACAGGACATAATGTCTTTGTGTACAATATGAACATAAGTGAATGTCCTCATGCATATATTGATACAAGCTATATTAAGTGGCACCTTGCCTATTGGTCAAATTCATAATGTCCTACATATATGTCCTACCTAAGTAAAGAAAACAAACAATGATCCACTAAGCCTTTATAATTATCCTATTGTTGTGAAGTAGGGTTTATACAATAATCTGTGACCCTAAATGGCATGATAAAGTGCCACTCTATAGAATCACAGGAGCCACAAGAGCGATTATCTTGTGTGTGTGTGTTTGCATGCGCATTCAGGCATGTACCTGATCTGTTATGACACAGGGTCGGCCCGTCCACACAGCCCGCTATACCTTTACCCTCCGGCCAAGCGTACGGCGAGTAACGCGCTAGCCGCTAATGCTAGCGCCGGCATGTCTTTTGTGCAGTGGCTGGCGTCAATCTGGCAGCGGCTCACTCCATTACAACTCTAAATGACTAATTGATGGTCCGAGAGACAGGCGACACCGGCTCCACAGGATCTGTTTACAGCCTCATCCCCTCAGCACCCTGAGTGGATTCCACCGGACTAACCATGGCACAACCCCACCCCACACACACACACACACACATCTTCCCTCTTCTCCTCCATTTATTTCTTATTCATCTGGTGGTGGAGCGCGTCTCCCATATGGATGGGATGATTGAGGCATGGACAGACAGTCGTGTAGATGTATGGATAAATAGATA
Source organism: Amblyopsis rosae (assembly GCA_025399935.1). Classification (NCBI taxonomy): domain Eukaryota; kingdom Metazoa; phylum Chordata; class Actinopteri; order Percopsiformes; family Amblyopsidae; genus Amblyopsis; species Amblyopsis rosae. Next base: position 4,434 of record JAODTR010004446.1, on the reverse strand, counting down.
CATAGATGGATGTGTGGGCGCGTGTTTGCGCCACATTACTATAAAAGGCTGCTGGTTCCTTCCTGCTGTGTAATGGACCACACACGCATTAGGTCTCCTGGTACCTGTTATGTGTGTGCGTGTGTATGGGTGCAGTAAGTAAGGGATTATGACCGACAAACACACATGCACTCAAGTCACGTTCGTGGTTGACAGGTTTAGCATCCAGTGAAGCTTAGCCTCTAAAGTCTCTGTGGAGAGGAATGTTAAACAGCTCATCACTAATAAACAGCCGGATGGGTACAGCTGTTCACACGGGCTTGATTGGCCTGAGTGGACTTTACGTCTTCAAATCGTTTTCAGATAGTCATGCAACTATAACTTTATGATGCTGACACATTTTATTACACCCCCCACACAGTTACAGTATGTGTTTAGAATCCGATTGTGCTTGATGCACTTGCTACGTACTAGCAGCAATTTGCAAGATGTGTGTGTGTCATGTTGGGATCAGCTCACTCCTGGCTACCCACGCTGCTCTGTGCCACATACTGGCATGTTGGCTGGCTTTGGCTCAGCTGTGTAATGTTTTTGGTCTGTCTACTTTATACAGTACATACTGTATGTACAGTATATGTGTATAATGTCTATATACTGTACAGTAATATGGTTACAGTTATATTGTTGTCTTTAAAATACAAAAAGAAAGAACATCATTTAATACGTGTGGTTGTTATTTCAGGTTGTGGCAGCCATCCAAATGGCAGCGAGATGATATCCAGATTAGGAAATATTTGTGTACTTTTATGATGACATGTAAGATGTGTAGTGAAAGAAGAGGTTGTTTGGGTGCCCATGAGTGGAACAGTAAGGGATGTACTAATTAAACACAAGAGCTGACAGCAATGGCAGGACATCTACACTGCCAAGATAATGAGAAGCTGGTCACTACACACACACACGTGCACACACATGCACGCACACACACACATAGCAGCAGGCAAGCGATTTGGGTAAATCAATTACAAGGTTCACTGTCAAGCTGACGGCGGCACCATCACAATATCCCAGCATGCACCTGGGCATGGTATGGGCACAGCTAAATCAACCCCTCTCGACAGGCAGCAGATAGCAGACACCCATAGAATGTGCATGCGCCGGTGGTTTGGCGTGCCCTGTGGCAGAGTTGACCAGATGTCCCATGTGATTGGAGCATGAGCCGCTATCCCTCGCCACATAACAGGGGAAACAAGTTGACGTTCATTTGGCTCATCAGCCGCTTATCAGAACCAACCAGGAGACGCCGGGCAATACGCTCCATCACTCTGTGTGTCCGTCTATCTCTCCCATTCTCCAGAGCGAGGGAGCTTCTTCTCCCCTGGCCCGGGCGGCCCGCCTCGATATCCGCTCCGTCCATGTCAGCCGCAGTGCCCTTGAGCGTGACACAGCAGCGGTCCTCTGAGAGATCTGTGTCATGGTCACAGTAGGAGCCACAGTATTCTACATACAATGCTATGGCCTGCTTCCAACCAATGAAAGCCTTTGTATTTGCCCTTAGTTCTTCCTAATCTGGTGTCTAGGTGTGACATCAGCCGTTATTCAGCAGTTACAGCTAAGTGCAATCAGATAGAGGATGCTAACATCCCACATTTGGCCCTTTCATCTGGGAGTCAAACACACTAGACTGCCCCTTGCCTATGTTATATTTAACCCTATGTATGTGGAGTTAACTTTCAATACACTCCACAATCACTTTGTTGTTGGCTTTTGGTGTGTCAGACCATAACATTTGAGGGGTTGATTTCTACTAACTGTCCAATTATATATAATATAAGCAGCTATTCAATATTTTCCTCTAGAGCAGGTGCTCATGGAGCAATAAAAGTGAAGATTATCAGGACATAACACTGCTCCTCCCCACCCAGTAAACACACACACACACACACACATAACAGCACTGTGTCTTGCTAGGTGTCAGCAAGGATTTATTTTTTGTAACTAATGAGAATTTGCAATCCCCTCCGCTGACCAATTGTTCAGTGGTTATTATACGCTCTAAAATTAATTATAGTGTGCTGTAAGAGGTTACTGGACCAGAAGTAAGTCTCTCACTCTTTCTGGTATTATAATCCAAATATTATACTAGCAGGACACCAAAGCTTCTGGACTGACCCACACTGACAGCAAGCGTTAGAGTAATGCGCACGCACGCACGCACACACACACACACACACACACACACGGCTAGTTAACTTTAAAACATCAATGCATTCTGAAATTCCCTTTGGGAATCAATAAAGTACCCCCATAATGCTGAGTTAGACTAAATATATTGTTTCTTGTGGCTAGCTACTCTGTATGTGAGGCTGATCAAGGATCATCAAAACCACAGCGTAAAGGGAGCCTGTGTGTGTGAGTGGTAGAGAGAGTGAGCACTCTATTTACTCAAAAGTGTGTGTGTGTGTATAGCCTGTGTATAGTGTGTCTATAGCCTTTAAATTGTTAGTTATCTGACACAAACACAACTGCACACATGGCCCACCAACATATAAGCAAACACTGCTTTGTCTCTTATCACTTCTAGCTGACGGGTTGTAACAGTTTACACAGTTACACACACACACACCCACCCACACACACACACATTCTGACATCATACGTTTGACGACATACTTGACAGCTGTTATGATGCAAATCCATAATCAAATTAAATGTTTTAAATAATGTACACAGTATGGGGACAGAGATGTCTAGGCTCCATATCATTCTATTTCCATAATTTGGACAGACTTTTCTGCCTTTGAGCAGAACACTGCTCACTGAATATCTGCTGTAAGGATTATCTGCTTTCCAGCCATGTCCTGTCTAGAGCCATGGTTTGGACAGGAGAAGGCGATCCACTGTCTCAGAGGCCCCGTACAGCTGGACATTCCAAACAATCTACCACGCTTTGTACATTTCTCTGTGGATCCAGTGACAGGGATAGATTAAATGTACGCTTTACTTGTCTCTACATTGAGGCAGAGCTAGAAAAGTGAGTGCTTTGTCTAGACATCCAACACCTACATGTAGAATTAGAAGCAGATATACTGTAGAAGTTATATAACACCTCACCTCAACAATCATTTGTATCAATCGGCCTTAGTTTCCTTAGCTCTTAAATTTTTGGAGTCTGAAGTGTAAACACATAAAGTGTAAACAATTTATATATAGCTTCAGTATTGTGAAACCCAAAGATTTCTGAATGCAGGGTTAGTGGTTAGGCCTGCAGGTTGTTATGCCAATGACAGGCTTAAATTATGATATTATTAAGGCGAACATGCATAGTGCGTATGAACTTGTACCCAACGCCTAAAGGTTTAGGAGCTATGGAAAGGGCTTGAACAAGTCATTTGGGGAGTTTGCTTGTGAGAAGGGCATACTCTTTGATGAATGGTGCGCTACTGCAAGAGTGAGATTGATGCTTCTTGAAGAATTCAGGTTTTCTGTCAGGGGAAATTGTTATGTATAGCTCAATAAACACAACTTGACTTCTCGGACTAATTTAATAACTCAACTACTAATACAGGATAGTCTCTAGTGCTCAAGTCTGCCGAAGCTGACAGAAAATGATTTGATGTGGTGTGAAAAGTCATTCAAACTCTTGTGCAGACCAAACAAACTCTGGCCCACTTGAAATCGGCTGTTTGATCAGCTGCTATATACCGGCGGGCCAGTTATGATAGACATGATATGTGGCTGCGGCCATTAGTTTGACTTGACTGCTGTACGTGTTAGGTATAGTAGCGGGGCATGTTGTTTTGACTATACACCTTGTTGGGACACTTGCTGGTGACAATACCTTGTAGAGTGCAGCACTCAGGTGATGTGGACGTACTGGAGGCAGGGGACCATGGGGTGAACGGGGAACAGATCTTAGTTACACATTGTTGAAAATGATTGGTTACAATCCACAAGTAATGTCACCATGAGTTAAGATAATTGGGCAAATGACATATGAGACAACACAAATGACCACACACAACTGGCTGGGGAAAAAAAAAAAAGTATAAGCTTTGAAAGCTTTTGTACAGTAAGTACAACATAATATTGTAGCAAGCAAACCATGTGAGACAGGAAATGAGTATCCACATCCTGTAGGGAATAACCATCTTTTACTGCCTGTATCAGTGTCAATACCTCTCAGTACACGCAAATGATGACACAACACAGTACACACACACACAGCATAGATATTACTACACACACATCATCACACACGCATAAACACTCACAAGAGAATAGTGTAGCGAACCCCAGCCAGACAATGGTAAAGCGTACTGATGTTTCTAGAAGATTTATTTATGTTCAGCCGTCAGACGTTATTTTGAACACAAATGCACTTTTCTTTCCTTATCCTTCCTTCACGAAACACCGTAAGAGCTACAGGAAAGATAACAAAATGAGCTCTTACCG
>JAODTR010004445.1:0-12054 GCA_025399935.1 Amblyopsis rosae | reverse complement strand
TTTGGGGTCCCTTGCTGAAGCTGCTGCCCCCGCGATCCGACTCCGGATAAGCGGGAGAAGATGGATGGATGGATGGATGAACACTGATATGCAGATATTCCTTGTTCTCCTTTATCTATTTACCAGGAGGGCCACTGTCCTGCATGTTTTAGATGTCTCCCTGCTACAACACACTTGATTTAAGTGATAGAAGCCTAATTTGAATGACCTGTTCATGTGAATCAGGTGTGTTGGAGCAAGGAGGGATCATGCAGGATTGAGTAGCCCTGCCCAGGGCCAGCTTGGGCCTGAATAATGGCCCAGGCTAACCCTAACCTAACTTTTCAGGTCAGACTTTCCAGGGAACCGCATAGGCCTTGCTATCAACTGCAAAAAACAATATGATGCAGTGCTATATATAATTTTGTCGTTTTCTATTGGCCTTTTTTATTTTTATTTTATTTCTTTGATACTGTAGGTACCACTTAGTCCCCGGACACACTGCAAGCGGTCCGCTCGTCGCTCATCACTTTGTAGCTGAATATTGGTCGCTTGTTTACATTTCAGGCTTTGGTTGCATATGTATCCCTCTCGTATATATTTCTCTATTCATACTTCATATTTCATACTCTATGTTTCAGTCAATTTGTCAGTCAACGATATTCTTACAGTAGCTGTCGTTGATAGTCGCTTCAATCGCGTCGCCTGAAGTGGAGATTAGTAAACCTCGGTACCCGCTCACATTGTTATTTCATGTTGGTTCAAGTCGCTGATTCACATTGACTTTCTATTGTCTCTCGTCGTTACGTCGCTTGCAGTGTGTCCAACAAATTCCTCATTGTAATTGTAATGTACAATTTGGTCATTGAGTTACATAGTTGGTCGTCATGCATGTCAATCAAAACAGCTCTCCTGTCAAGTAGACGAGTATTGACGCAGTTAGCCAGCGCTGTGTCCAGGACTTACAGTAAGTAAGTAGTTGTAAGTAAGTAAAGGCTGGCTCCGCGAGACAATCTTTTCCCCAACAGCTCCCCCTTTGGCCACTGGTACAGCCTCTGAATTGTGATGTTCTGTTTGCCAGACATGTACACAGTAGATATAATGCCATTGTGGTGAAGTACAATTAAAAAAATGTGATTCATAGTTAAAATAGCGTTGGAGTCAGCATTACAGCATTCCTAATAAGCCCTAGCTCACTGCTGATGATTCAGACACTGTAGGTGGCTTTAGGGAATGTGTATAAAATGATGTGTCCTTAAGAGAACTGTGTGTACTGTATGCATGCGTTTGGTTTACTTTTAAATTGTTTGTTTGGTCTTCAAAGTCACTGTGTGTTATACTACAATTTACAGATTGACATTATGTTGCATTGCTTTCTCTCATGCTTATCCATCTTTCATCCCATCACTATTTATGTTTATGTCTTTGCATCCATGCAGTAAGCTAATGTGTGACTCTTGAGAGCATTAAAAAGGAAACCCAAACATGCTCTGCTCTCAAAGGAGTAACACAACTAGTTAGAAAATGCTCAGTTATGCTTGAAGAGTAAATTCCATTTGTTTGATACTCATCCACCAGAGACATTGTGTGCTTTACTTTCGATGGCCTGAGTATAGAGGAAGGCTTTTTACAACCGTTTCCATTATTCATCAGACAGCGCTCTTCCGAGGTTTCACTAAATGGTTTCATAGTGGCAGAAATCAAAAGTTAAAATATTGAACATTCTGATAAATATTTCAGCAGACTATGAGATTCCAACAGAGATGAATAGCCAATGAAGATCTCGTCTTGGATGTCTTTACTCATCTCTTATTTTACTAATTACTACGAAGCAATAGCATTGAATATGTTTACATACATGCAGTTTTCTGGATTCATATTTTAATTAATCCACTTTTAACATTGTATCTGACATTAGCGATTTAATTGCATCTTTGTGCACTACTAGCAACCATCTTCATATATTAATAAGCAAAGTAAATTAAAGAATTATCTAGGACATTACCTTGCAAGGGAATACAGTAAAATGGATAGTGAAGGTGTAAAGTATTTAATTAGCATTACAGTTTATTTGGAGGTAGGTGCCTCTAGCCTGATAAATACTGTATTTCAATATGCTAATGTTAAAATGCAAGATGATACAATATGCTACTTTACTTTTAAGGTCTAATCTAATACATTCTATTTATCTTTTATATTGATATTCTCATCCGTAGTGACTGATGTAGGCTGTTTTAAAGGGACATTAAATGCAATGATGAAAATAATTTCTAACTCACCACAAAACGGTACCAAAATACATTCAAGGAATCTCTTCCTATAGTTTGTGGCCTGTATATTAGTAGATATGGAGTGACATAAATGTCAACGTCAGTTTACCTTTGAGGTGCCACAGAAGAGCAATGGATGTTGTGACACTTTCGACAACTTTGTGATGACAGATTTGATGGAAAATGACCATGCCTCTGATACATTTTAACATGTAATAAATCAACCAGGAAGTTTATATAATGAATAAAGTTGTTCTAATTCTTTATATTGCAGTTTGTCTGGAGTTCTGGTAAACTCATCTGTGTTTTTGGTTATTTTAATTATTATGCATTAGCTTGAGGTCTCAGTAGAGTTACTTTAGATCAACTTTTTTCCACTATATAGGAAATTGAAATAATAAGAAATAAAACATTTGTTTTAAAACTATGAACCTAACTTTCTGCATAAAATAGTTTTAAAAAGCAAAGGTGTGGAGCATGGCACGGATTTTTGCAGACACAGTTCAAGGTGTAGAATTTGGATCACATCACTATAATAATCACAGTTCTATCGATTGGGCTATGTTGCCAAATCAAGGTCACCCAGGAACTCTCTCGGGCTGAATTAGAGGGCGGGACAAATAAAGGTTTTATGCAGGAAGATGCTTTAATCAGAATTGGTATTACAGGATGGCACCAATCTATTTTACATCGGGGTTCAATATTCCTGCCAAAATTTAAATGTAATTTATATCTTGTATAAAACTTGTATTGTATTAACCTTGTGCTTTATATTTTTTATTAAAAAAGCCCTGGAGATTAGAGTGCCAATCGTACCAGTAGTCCAGCACATTATCTTCATATCCATTGTGTGTGTGTGTGTGTGTGTACACGTGTGTGCGTGCGTGTGTGTGTGTGTGTGTGTGTATACAGTATGTGCAGGCACGTGTGTATTGCATGTGTCTGAGTACAATAGGAATTACAGACTTTTATTTCACGTAAATGAAAGAAAGCGCAGGCTTGTATAATGCATGAATACAAAATACACATTATATGTCTCTCATTTAACCTTTAGGTCTTGTCTGTTCCAGCAACCACTACAGACATCTATTAGAAATGCATCACCGGAAAACAACACAGGCTCCATTCTGTGGCTGTGCTGCGTTGTATCAGAAGAGAGAACTCCACATTCTCAGTAGGCACACTGTTGAATTTAGCAGCCCATTTGGCCCAGTTCAGAATGCAACACTATAGGGCCAGATTTACTAAAGGTTTGCGTGAGTAAAAATGTGTGCAAACTTGATATCACTCGCAAATAACACGTAATGAATATGCAATTTTGGATGTTTCAATGTTAATGTGCAAAAATAAGGGGGGAACACTGAAAAATATAAATTTACTACAGGCAATGATCTATCAAGCCTAAAAGCTATTTCAGGTGATTGTGACAGCATCTATATATAATATATTTGAAAGGAAGGTGCAAGCCACCAAGTAGACTCTGGTTGGAATTGCGATACATTGTTTTCCATAGAATAATCTAGCACACGACCCTGCATGAAAAACTTTGAATATCTGTCTCACAGATCCCAAACAGAACATTAGAGTATGTCTTGCGATCCTTTTTTCTGAGGTCCTATTTGATTTACCTAACCATATTATTTCTAGAATAGTCTTCCATTCTTTTACGTTGTTTTTGGTATAAAAACATCTGATTTTCACGGTGATGGTTGTAAAGCCAATGGTATTTCAGTTAGTAAATTAATTTTAATTTCAGGAGAAATAACTAAACAACTTGGAATTGGCTTTTGTGTCAGATAGGCTATATATTGAAAGTAGAGGTTTTAAGATGTCTACTGATATCATGGTTCTGCATGCATACCCTACTGTTGTCAGCATAGCTCTACACCAAAGACAAGAGCAGGTTAATGTGCTGCAGAAATGGATGTGAAATATTTCGTTTTTGGCTAAAAATTATTTAAAAAACGTCTCACCTGTGACTGGTGTGGATTAACATTCTGAAACAAAGTGTGGTGTTACAAATGAAGATGTGGCAGTTAGTTATGCCGCAAATTTTGCAGTGCCCCTAGTGGTGGAGTTGTGACCTCTGTGACAACCAACTCGCGTGACAATTTGGTATAGAAGTTTGACAGAAACGGATAACTTCCTTAGACACAAGATTGATGACTACAGTATTTAAGTGCCATACTTTTGTTTCAACATTTTAATGAAAACAATATGGATGGGTATAGTTACTGGCCAATTTTTCATGTCATATCATGTTGCCTAATGTTCTCTACAGTGCTGACCTTGTGAGGCTTTTCATAATGCAGCACTAGCGACAAGCTACAAGCTACAGTACATGTCCGTGTGAGTAATTAAACCCCTGGTTTCATCACTGCTAAATTAGTTTCATATCACACACTGCTAGCTAGCCCTGTTATCTGTTCCTGTGTTTGAAGCGCACGCACACTTTATGAATAAGTAAATCATTGTGGAACACATTGCACTAAGCATGTTTGCTCTCTGGTGATGTTGGCTGCTAGATAGGAGTTAAATACTACCACTGACCCATTTATCTTTTAGAGATTTGTTATTGAAAAGTTGCGGGAAAAGTTTACCAGCTTATGCAAATGAGCGTACAATAATATAAATGATCTATAAATAAATAAATAAATAAATAAAAAGGAGGGACACTGGTTTGCTTTACAACAGTGACAACCCACCCTCTCTCTGTTTCCCTCTCTCTGTCCTTCAACCTCCTTCTGAACTTGATTAGCTGAGACTTGCTATGTCTATACTCAGACCTGACTTGCATCTCAACCACCATCTTATACGATCTGTTCCCTGCTTTTTTGTCCGGCTGCTACCACCGCTGTAGCTCCATTATACTAACACTGACCAGTTAGTTAGGCAGACCCCTGTGCTGAAAATGCTGAAAGGCCCAAATTGATGAGGAATTGGGTTTCTAACAAGATTTCAGAGCTTAGGCTAGCGGTTGACAAGCGACTCTGAAAAGACACAGATTGGACTTCTTGGTGAGTTACATGCTCAGTTAAAAAAAAAATAACTTTATAACTCAAAAACGAAGTTATGAATAAAACAGCTACTTCACTGTGCCAATGGTTTAAACAAAGAGCAGTTTGCCGAAATAGCTCTCTTTTCACTAGCAGTCATTCAAGCAACAATGCCTAGCCAGGTCATAAACTGGCTAGGCATGCTTCAGGGAAATATAAAGTAGATTTGCTAAATTAGCATTGCTAAATGGGACTGGCCTGGGATATGATGCTATTTTGCATGCAGACTCTGTAATTGTCATTGGTTGTGAGACATACAGTGCACATCACACACACTAAAAATAAACCAAACGCAACCAATCGCATAACAACGCACACACACAAACACAACACGCATACACTCGGAGCATGTGAGCGCAGCAGATGCAGACTGTATATTAGAGTTTCTCAGACACAGTCACACTTGCAATGCTGCTCTGCTGTGAGTGGTAAGAGATTGAGTGGGGGAGGGGGAGGAGAGAGGGGGTTTAAGAAGGTGGAGAAGAAATAAAAAAAAAAACCCATCTGCCACTTTAATTTGCAGGCCCTCTCACGACAAACCCTCCACTCTCTCAACAAAGTGTGGCTTAATGAATTGGAATCGGTATTATCCACAGAATAACATGGCCCTAAACACAACACGGGCCTGAGGTGAACGCTACATGGAAATTACTTCCTGCACGCCGTCTCCAAGTGTAAATGAGATGGAGAGCGTGGATTGTTTGATACATTCCCAGGCGTGAGAGATGATTGAAAGGAAGATATTTACAGTGTCTGTGTGTATGTTTTGTCTGTGAGTGCATGTGCTATAGTACATGCGCTTTTAAGTGAAAATACGTTTCAAACTAGTTTGTTTCAACCTGACCACTGTAGATGTGTTACAAATTCGTTGGACCCTGGCTCATAAACACATACTGTATTTATATTTTAGTGTACCCATATAGATTTGATGTTTGTGAGTGATTATTTACGAAACCTTGAGGTTCTGTCAGTGTTTCTTTAGTATTTTCAAGGAAAAAGGTCTAGACAGCAGATCAATAGGTTCATCTGCTATCAAAGACTAGGTGGATAAAGAGAACTCTTCACAGAGATAGTGTTTGTGGAGACACTACCGTGAGACAGATGTGCAGAGATCTACAGCAGAAAACTCTTAAAGGTTCAGTGTGAGTTCAGTTGTTAAGGAGCATGTTGTTGTTGTGTTCTTTTCTTTCTGCAGAGGTGGCAGAAACATTGTCCAGTAAAAACTTTGCACTGCCACAATTCTCCAGAAGGGAAGTCCTGATTGTGAAATCAATTGGTTAAGGTGGAGCAAATGTCTGTCTGGATGTCCATCATCCATCCATCTCCAGCATATTAAAGTTATATTACAGTAATCACTATGAATCAAAATATTTATATATTTATGGGTGATAGTTAATGTTGCCCTATTTATATCTATAATGTTCCTACAGTCTTTATGAGCATGCCCCTTGAACATACAGCTATTATTTGCTTTGCACATTTCAGGACTTGCTAATACAATAATAATAATTCTCCAATGTTGAGCTCGAGAGTATTACATATTAAATCAAACTTAACAGACACAGTATAAGTTACTACTAGTAATAAGGTACAGTATATCAGAATGGGAGGGTGACGTGGGGGAACATTGAACAGTGACCCAGACCCTGGGATTTAATATTGATTAAAACAAATCACATGTCTGTGATGGTTCATCTTTCTGCCCACCCCTCCAGGACTCATGGGCCACCAGCAAGTCTCCTCCTCCACAACCCGCTGCTGGAGAATCACTTATTAATGGCCACAGAGGGGAGGATGACCTGTGAAACTACAGCTGAGACACAGTGTCGTCCAGAGAGACAGCGTGAGAAAACGAAACAGGGAGATACAACATATAGCAAAGGGCAGTGGGGAAGGCAAATGGAAAATACATAGAATAATCCCAAGCCATTGGCCCTCAGACAGACAGACAGACAGACAGACAGACAGACAGATAGATAGATAGATAGATAGATAGATAGATAGATAGATAGATAGATAGATAGATGGATGTTGCTTAAAGCTGACTAGTGGTTGCCTTGCCGTCCCAATAAACAGCTGTGCCTTGTTTGTTGTCATCTTCTTGCAGGAATTCCCAGTGACATTCCTGTAGCCCATCCATGACCTGGTGTACATTGATTCGGCAAACTGTTATGGTCGGACATCAGCATCCATCCAATTTCTGTAAATAATACCTCACACATATGAAAGATTATATTCACGTTATTTGGTGTATATTCCTATTTCTCCCTCTGTTTTCTTCATTTATTGCTGGCAGGAGCCTCTCTCCACATAAAAAGGGTTTGTAATGAAGTGTGTGCACACACAACAATCTTCATGAATTGGTTTATTAACTGTTAAATTGACATATGATGTGCCACTGACAGCAGACAACAGTTTACAGTTGTCCACAGTTAGTTACTGTACAAGTTATGCTGAAATACTTTACGTGTTTCAAGCTCTACCTGTTCCTGAGCCCTTAATGTATCTTATATTGTTAAAAAAATTGCTTAGTGCTTGTAGCTGTAAACTGTAAAACTGTGCAGAAATGGGATGAAAAGAAATACAGGAGAAGACCAGAAAATTGGTGAAGGGGAGCGAAGGAGAGAAACAGAATGACAGACACACTGTGTGGTGTTTGAGCCCAGACTGCCAACCTGTCACTCTCCTTTGTCTTGAAATGTCAGTGGTATGGACAGAGATTGAAGAGTGATTCGGTTAAGTTAACAATAGCTCTGGGCTGCCGTGTGAAAGCCAGAGGGGCAGTGACGGTCTTTGGAATAGACCACACAGGCACTGACAGGAGGGGACATTGAGTGCTGCTATTGAGTCACCTGTCACCCATTTCCTTTAACACAAAACATCTTGTATACTTTTCGCAATAGATTTCCAGAAGACAGGGTTCCTATGGGCTCATATCCTGTACTTGGGTTTATACTCACATTTTAGAAGTGAATGTGATCCTATAAAACTCCTCAGCCAGTTATCCCTTGATCCACTCGAGATAGTGACCACGTACAGTATAGTACATCATACCCACTTATTTTCTGTTTACTCAAAGCTTGTTTATAACTAAAATTGTGACGTATAAATCGCTGTCACATGGGTAATTGCTTTCTATTGTAGGCAATATTACTGTAATTTAGTTCACATGGGTCTGTTTCTGGCGGGCAAGAGGGGATTCTTACATTTTGTATAGACTAGCTTGGCCTGCTGGTCTAGGAGTGTCCTTATTGTATAGTCTTTTTGTGTGCTAATCTCTGCACTTGTATTTGTTTGAATGTATCTTAAGTTATCATCCTCAGTGGCACACTCTTGAAAAGCTAATTTAATTGTTAAAGTGCATGTCATGAGTTAGCAGTGCTACAAGGTACAGCCAAACTACTTTCCAGTTTTGGGGTGTTTGTAATGCATTGTTTCTTCTCTATTCATGTCTTTTATTGAAGAAACAAATTGCATTTAGTGAACGAAAATTGACTTGTTTTCCTCGAGCCTTAATTAAATGTATTCTTGTAATACAAAAAAAGATGGACAACAACTAACATAGTAAACCGATAGACAATGTACTGTATAGGAAACAAAAAATAGTTACGTTATGATTGGGTTTTTGTGTACAGATATGTGCTTTAGAAACAGTGGCATATATCTGCAAGTTGAAAATGTGAACATTAGTTTTGATTGAAAGCTTTACTTGTATGTACAATATATCTGTGCTCCACACAAAGGAGCAACAAGAAAACTGTTTAAACATAAAAAGTAAAGTAATAGACAAAATACACAACAAGGCGAGTTACTTCTAAACGTCAGAAACATTAAATTAATCAACCAACAACATCTAATTGGCGCTGCTTGATTCATTTATATATGTATTGTAGACGTTATGTCTCCGCAGGGTTTGTAAGAAATGCCACCTTCCCGCTGAAGCATGGCGAATACTATAGGGACGTGAATAACAACTCCTGTACGTGAGGGAGCCAATGCTGGGCTATGCAAGATGGGATTGGATACATCTCACTGTGTGGCTGCCTGCTGGACATGAGAGTGAGGACAGAGCCTCTATTAAGGCGAAGCTACAAATTGTTGTAAATGAGGAGATGTGAGATCTACACCATGCTCTGACAGCGGTCGGCCAGGTCAGAAGAAAGAAATAAGCACAAGCTCTGTATGTGTGTTAGAGTGAGTGAGTGATAGATAGATAGATAGATAGATAGATAGATAGTGGGAGGGAGGTGAGTATAGTCATTGTATAGTAAAGATTTTCTGATTACTGTAGTTTATTCTAAAAAAAAAAAACACTGGGGTCTTAGTACAGGCCAGAAACCTTCAGATGTTATCTTATATAACTTATCTTCAAGTTATTTTAAAGTAAAATTATGTGAGACACTGTGCTCATGCCAAAAGGTTTATTGTGTGGTGGCCCTACTGGTTTCTTAAGGTTTAAGTGTTATTTTTCTACTGGCGAACAAGTTTCACTGGTTGCAAATCATGGGCACGTGCATATTGGTGTTTACTTGACCTCTGGCAACATATTTAACAGAATTATTATTATTATTATTATTATTAAGTGTCACTTCATTACTACATTCACAAATATGCTTATTTTAATATACATACAATGTCCTGAAATAAAATTTAAAAAATGCTTTGAATAGCTGTGTTTGCTTCAAGCTGGATTTAATAACATTCTAATAGTAATCAAATATGTCATCATTCCTGTATCTAATTTAGTTTTGAGTTGGCTTAAAAAGCTGTCCAAGCCTTTAATGCATGCTTGGATTGACAACTAAAAACACCAGGCCTAATGGCATCACTACTTATTTCCCTTCTACAATAAAGTATATCATCCTTGTTTTGCTATAGCAAATGCTGTGCTACAGTATTTCCGTGCTCTTCTCCGTATTACAATAAATACAGACAGGTAAATCCAGCATGGGAAATGAGTAACAGAATGATATTAGAAGACAACTAATTAATGAATGTTCATGCTTTGTATGACGAAGGTGCACCCCTCACCAAAAGTCCCTCTTGTCCTTGAGAATAACCCAAACACATGTTGAGACTAACATGGTTTTCGACAGGAGGCCTGACAACCTACCACTGCTGCTCACCACGTCTACATGTGGAAAGAACCGGTTAACAGTTTGGGATAGTAGATGTTTTCTTCCAGGTTTTTTTGAAAAATTTTCCACGAATTTCCTTCCTTTTCCTCTCCTTCTCTTTCCATCGCTTCGTTCCCTGAGCACGTACCCTCCAACAGGTTCCAGCCTCTATGTTCCAGCTAATTAGTGTCTAATCTCACATTTAATTCCCTTCCCATTAACCTCTTGCTAGCATTTGTTTTACCATTACCCTCTGCTTTAATTGCCTTCTGAGCTAAATTGCAGTTTATTTCCACATCATGACAGATATATGCTGAGTTAATTACAGGGCATGGGGAAGCGTCCCAGTGCTGAGAGAAGAGGTTTGGATTGGGAGCGCATGTTTAGAATGGATAGGTTCTGGAGAAAGAACACAGGCACACCATGCACAGAGAACGGTAAGATAGCGAAATGCGAGTATATATTTGGTGAATGTTTTCAATTAGCTTACAATAGCTGACTGACCTTTAGCATTATATTTTCTCTCTTGCTCTCTCAAGCCCTGCTCCGCCCAACTATTGCGCTCAGCTGAAATGATTTAGCTGAGAATATTGTCGGAAAACCATGTTCTCATTTGTGTCTTCACAGCTCCACAGGTTAGTGAGATGACGTTGAAGTCAAGCCTGTTTCTAAATGGTGGTAGAGCTAGATGAGTCGATCAAAACAGTTGTCCAATAGTTTCGAAATTAACCAGAGGTAGAGGTTCGCCAGAACTGCGAACACTTTCCTATGGTATACAGTATACTTTATTTTATACTATACATTATACTTTGTAAATATGGTCTGGTTACACCAGGCTAGTAACACGGTGGCCCAGCCAAATCACCGGTCTGTATTTTTTATTAAATTATTATTTGATAGGACAGTAACGATAGACAGGACGCAAGTGAGAGAGAATTATATTGAAGAGGATTGGGAAATGACAGTGGGCCAGATTCAAACCTGCCACTCCAAAGGCACTTATTGGAGTTATTGCTACTGCTCTACCCTGTAGTTTAGTTCAAAGCAATAGTAGTTGACCTTTAAACTAATCCTTACAATGGCTTATTAGTAGTCTTCTGAGACCATCCTGATCTCAGTCCGTTTTCTGCACATAAAATGCTGATTTTAGTAAAACTGGGAATTTTGTAAATCTTAACACCAGCATTGATGTGTCTCATCACAGTTCAGTCTGATTACAGTTTAAAGCTCAACAAACCAATGTTTTGGTGCAGTTACACTTTTAAGAGCTACTTTATAGGCGCTCGCTAGTGATTTGTCCTAAGTACTTCGTTATGACTAATTATCCTATAATACGACAATTGTTTGGTACAGTCTTGGAAAAGTGCAACGATGTACCTTGACCAAAATAATCCATCCATCCATCCATCTTCTCCCACTTATTCGGAGTCGGGTCGAAGGGGCAGCAGCTCCAGCAAGGGACCCCAAACTTCCCTTTCCCGACCCACATCAGCAAGGTCTGACTGGGGGATCCCGAGACGTTCCCAGGCCAGTGTGGAGATATAATCTCTCCACGTGGTCCTGGGTCTTCCCCGAGGCCTCCTCCCAGCTGGATGTGCCTGGAACACCTCCCAAGGGAGGCGCCCAGGGGGC
>JAODTR010004444.1:0-12055 GCA_025399935.1 Amblyopsis rosae | reverse complement strand
AAAGAGGGCCAGTTATTTACAAATAGGAATCCCTTATCTCTACAATGGTGAGCCAGCCAACGGTTCAGTGAAGCTAATCTACTGTATTTCTCATTACTACCTATCACAGGTAAGGGGCCAGAGACTATTAATCGAGTGGGACTGCTTAAGAAAGCCAGAAGCTCATAAAAAGACCAGGATTTATATGGAGTGAAAAGTATGTCCAAAACCACGTCTTGAGTTATGTGTTCAACAGGGACAGGGTCCACAGAGAGAAATCAAGCCGGGACGGTTACCAGCATTCCTACAATCTAATACCCTGTCACTATTATTATTCTGCCTTTCTCTTTGTCCTAACAATAGCATCTTGTATAGCAATTGTACAAATAGCAATTTGTCCATTGCTTCGCACTAAAAAATAAACATAATAATACATCATTTGGTATTGATTCTCAAATTGGTTTAAAACTTGATCAAATTTTTGATCCTTTATCTTTATAATGGCTTGCAGTATTCTAACATTTAAAAAGTGGGTTTAAAACAATATAAAAATGAGTTTTTCATAAATTAAGGCTACAACTGTCAACTAAATGTCAATAATTGACATCTTTTACAGAGCTCTTGTCCATATTAAATCTCAAACTCATGAAATGCAAGACAAAGCTGAGAACATGATGGAAAGATGCAATGTATTTGGCAAACAACATGAGTGAAATGTGATACCTCTTGTAACACTATAGCCAGCACGCCTAACTAGGCTATTTGGGACCGCTGTCGTGGTGCAAGTGATTGGCACTGCTATCATGTTAGCGGGACATGCATGCAGCTGTCAGAGTTTAAATGAACTTTGACTTGAGGTTCAATATAGGAAGATACTCACCCCATAAGAAACAGTATCCCCTCCTATCAAGGTTAACTCCTTTGACTGCCTTCAAACAAAGGGAATTCTATCTATCTTGTATATCATATTTTTTGTATAATGTGACCTTATGAAAACAGTATTCTCCTCAGTATAATATATCCAGTATATTATGTTCAAAACTGTTGTATTATTGTCAGTCTCTGTTCTTATGTTCTGTGCTTCTGTCCAACCCAGCAGATACATCTGGGATTTCTTACATCTCGTGACTTTCACGTTCACCATTAACCAAATCTTTTATTGACAGTTTGAAGTTGATTCAAAATACTAGTATTACGTAATACTATTTAAAATCATTGTAAGGCGAACACAAAGACACATTGAATCAAGAGATCGTTGTGTGCGTGGTGGTAATGACAGTTGGAGGTGGAGCAGGTCATGAAGAGGTCACCAGGACTTGCCTGGTGGTCTATAAATGTTGATGATGACAGTTAAACCTGAGGTTTTGCGGGGTCTCGGAGCCTTAGCACAAGCGCAGGGTTATCACAGTCCCCATCATACAATTCCCAGGTTCTAGTGACATGTTATGGCTATAGCTAATGGCAGCTTAAAATACAAGTTACATCAAATAAAGCTCGGCATTCATGCGTGTAAAAGCCCTTCACTTGCAACATGTGAGCCAAATTAAATCTCTGCTTGGTTTATTTTCTGCATGAAAGGCTTTTGGTTATTTTTGTCAGGATTAGGAGAAGGTTAGCAAGATTATATGGTTTGCCGGTGCTAAATGATATCTGATCAGGAATTACCTCATGTTTGCATTAGATTGTCTGAATTAAGGGGTATGGGTTACGGGCTTTTGTTTAATGAATTCTAGTTTAATCCGTTGTGTGCCAAAACTACAGATGTAATCAGACATACATAGACATATGTAGGAGACACACACGTGCACGTACACACACACACACACTCTAGCTGAAGCCAGTGTATTCTCCCTAGTTTTTGGAATCCTTGAAACCTTATTTGAGTAAGAATGAGTCATTGGCCTCACAATGGGCCACAGTGACAGCCTGTTCTCCATGGAGCTCTGATAGTGGTAGAATGCCACTCTGGGAGGGTTTAGATGTTTTATATTGTCCCCACGCTGGGGTCCTAACCCCCTATGCTGGCCTCTCACCTCTCACCTCTTGTCTCCCCAAACGCCTCTTTATTGACTCTGACACAGTGGAGATGATGACCACACAATTAAAAGTGCCCCCAAAGGAAGGCCCGTTAGTCACAAACCATTCCATAGGCTTTCTGTGTTTCTGTTCGCATGTGTGCGTGTGCATGTGCGTGTGCGTGTGCATGTGCGTGTGCATGTGCATGTGCGCAAGCACATGTTCAAACGGATTACAATAAGTGAGGCGGGTATAAATCCCCATCACCCCATGAATATGAAACAGGCTTATTCGTTCTATAAATATACATCCACGCTCTCCGAGACAACACACACCTTTGTGATGTCCCAACTGTGGCCTCTCATTTCGGACGAATTATCAGGAGATCCCTAGAGATGAAAGGGCTCATATGCGCCGAACGGTGCTATAACTGTACTGTAGCTGACAAGTGTAACTTGCCTAAACTATTTCACCAAGGCATTTTCTGCAGTTTCCCCTAAGATTACTTCAAGAATCGGGTACTATTACATAATATGTAAGCTTAGGTATAGATACTAGAACTGGGATAGCAAGGAAATCAAGCTTGCTAAAGCGAGCAGAATCTTATAGAAAATGAAGTGGATTATATAGTCACTTTCTGTTCAGCTGCTGGAATTCAGGCTCTTTACAGAGATAGCTTTCTAATACAGTGGGGAGGATCGCTGCAAGTGGCTGGTGCTCTTAAAGAAACACAAACACAGGAGTGTAAAATGGGGCGGTGTCACGCTAAAGAACAAAAACACATGCATACACGCGTGCGCGCATGCACGCACACACAGTGCATTTCTGCATTATGGCCTTAATGGCGTATTTGCTTTAGCTCTAGTTCTGTCACTTTTCTGTCACTGGAAATGTGAAGCAAGGCCCTATAATGAGGCTGCTAATGGTCTGGTTGACCCCTGACCTTGTGTCTCTATCAGGGTCTTCACAAGGCCACAGGCCAGCCACATAATCGCTTCCATGGAGAACTCGCAGCCCTTCCAAAAGTGACTTTTAGCCCTGCTTGAGAGCAAAACGTTAATTTAGCGAACTGTAGCCCATGCTCGCCTGTCACTTGTCGTCAGGTTTGATTATGTTCGCGAGCCCTTGTTTGTCCCCCTTTATTAGTTTATGGCACAATGAAATGATCTGCGTTTCATTACGGCCTCCTGGAAACAATCTGCTTTACAATTTAGGTATGGGTACATGCAAACACACAGCCCTCCTCACACACACGCACACAGCCCCCTCCTTCCCCATGACACACACACACACACACACACACACACATCTAGTGCATGGTACTGTATCTAAAAGTCGCCAGGAGGAATAGGATAATGGAGGATGGTTCAGTGAACATAAGCTTATAGGAATTTCTGAAACTACATCTCATTTATCCCATGAGCGACATTATGAAGACATTGTCTCCATAAAGATGGTTGCAAATCTTGTTCTCATCATTCTAGGACTTTCAACAAATCTCAAAGCCATCCTCTTTGTATTCAGGTATGTTGTCCAAAAATTCCATCTGTGGCAAACCTTTACCAGACCACCTCGGAGTCATTACGCTTGAGAATGACATCATTCTGAATCAACTGATTCTTTTAGCATATTTAAAACATGTATCAATTGGATAGAAAATTGGAAGAACATGAATGCTTTAGATTTCTAACTTCAAACTTTGTAATGTCAAGGCATGTTAACAGGTATGAAGAATTCTTAGTTTTCCTAGTTGAATGTCTTCATTCATTGAGGAAATCATTACCTTATGATTCTCTCTCTTTCACTCTCTCACTCTCTCTCTCTCTCTCTCTCTCTCTCTCTCTCTATTCCATGCTCCTCATCTAAACACACAGGCAGGAAGAGGTTGCAAACGTGCAGGTGTGTTGTTCAGTATAGGCTTTTGTGCTAGACCTCAGGTTCTGTGAAAAAGACACAAATAAATCCAGATTATTCTATATTTCTTTATAGTGGCCTTTCATATGAAACTTTACTGTTAAGCCTATAACAATATACTGTATGTTTATACTAACACATTGTCTAGGTAATGTCCCGTGGCATTAATTCAGGCTTATTACTGTACTGTACTTGAAACATACAGTTTTTGTCATTATTTAATAATGAATCACTTCGCCTAAATTTAAAAACACATTTAAAGCTGGATACACAATGAAAATATGATTAAAACAGACACCACACAATCCATGTTACACTGACTGTTACCCACTACTGCCATCTCCTGAACACGAGATATATTTCACTCCATTCCATTCAACAACCTGATACAGGCTAACAAATACTGTCTTGTGTTTTTGTGTTGAAACCATAATAAACCATAAACTGTAACTATTATCAAGAAAAACATTCAAACTGCACAGTACAACTGTTAAACATTAATTAATAAAGTAACGTCCAGTATACCGTTGCTGCAAAGGCAAGGATCCTATGTCTTTAAACACAGTACAAAGCTCCAGAGGTTTGTTACCCAACATCCAAGCATGATCTCAGAACAGTGATGTGAGAGTGGTGAAGGGTTTAACCCAAAACAGCGGCACAATAAATCAGGAACTGTGAGCCACAGGAACACAGGAGCCACTAGCTATGGTGAGATCAGGCCTCGTTGGACCATTTCCTATTCCAAATGCTATAACGATTAAAAAGTCTCTCCCCTGTCTCATAAATAGTCACTATATGATTCATTGCTCAAGTGTCTCCATGGGAATTAATAACTTGCAAGCTCAGTGTCGGTACTGTAGCGATAGGAGAAAAGCTAAAGTATAAGCTGTGTTTTCTTTAAGTGATCGTTTGGGGGCCTTTAAGGCATTTGCACATTCAGTGATTTAGAGATTATAAATTTATTAAGAGGTTTTAAGTTATATTTCCAAAAACTTATCGTAAATCTGTTATAGTCATAACATCATTAACTCAAAAAGAAAAACATAAACTTATATTTTCAGTTTGATATTTCCATTGTCATATACATATGATAAATGTATATGACAATATACTGCACTGCTATGACACTCAGCATTGCTGCATGTTTCTTATTTCTTTTTGTTTAATTAAATGTCTTCCCTTCATCCTTTGTTCAAATGTTTTTAACTCTAAAGCACGTTGAGTTGCACATTGTGTACGAAAGGTGCTATACAAATAACGTTTATTATTATTATTCTTCTTCTTATTATTATTATTATTATTATGTGTTATATTACTGTGTTAAAGCCACAATAAAGCATTTTATCCTAAAACACTAATGGCTTTTGACACAGTGCCCCGTTTTGGAACAGCTATGAATATCTAGTCGGAAGCTCACAGAAGAACAGTGTGCGGCAAGACAGCAAAGTTTTGTACAGTTAGTGCATTTTGACAGCAGTGCGTGCGGACGTGATATACAGTGGTGGTTAAATTTACAATTAAATGCATTCTATTTTGAATTTACAGCTCACACATTTGACTCCGGCTCGTTAAAAAGTGATTGATAACAGTCATAACGAAATGCCAAACATCTGCTCAGCACAAGGAGAATATTGCGGCTGCTGAAGAATTCCCTTGTGATGGACACAACGGTGTGACATTTCGTAATCAAACAACTACGGCCTCATCTGCTGGGAACTTTCCTCACACCCAAAATACTGACGAGACCACCGCGGAATGTCCCTCCAAAATGGGCTTCGTGGAAATAAAGAGACGGGCGGCCACAACAGGTCCAACACAAATCCCTGTCTGGGTGAGCAAACTATAGGCTATAAACAGAAACAGGATGCAAGAGGTTCCACTGGGATTTCGCACCTGCGGTCATTAGTTGTCCAGGAAAACTGACAACCACATATCATTGTGTAGAAAACACAATTATAAGCATGTTGACACTTCAGACAAGAAACTGAGATTTACAGGCCACTGCATTGCAGCCCTCCTCGTGTCAACATTTCTGTGAAAGGTAAGGTTGGACAGTGCAAAGCCTTACTCGTGTACAAGTATAAGAGCCAATAAGAAGTCTGCAACAATGTTTCTCTTCATCCACATGGACATCTTTGACAACCAATCACCTCTGTTGTCCCCCCGGTTCAAAAGTGGCGGTAGGGAAACCAGGCAGTCCAAACCTCAGTCCCTGTCATCCTATAGCGTATAACAGAGTACGGTGAAATCACTAGCACATGGGCGCTAACACACACACACACACACACCTTGTGTTTAGAAAGACAGCATGCTCAGTTCTGTGCTCCTGACCCCTGACGCACAGAGACCGTTCTTCTCAAGCAGTATAAATAAATCCACCTGGGAAACATGAGATCTATCGGGAAAGATTTAAAACTTTATTAGGCATACTCCCTCTGGTTCAGAATGGACACGCAAAATAATTTACCATCGAACATCAGTGGTTTGTAGGGGTGGCTTAAAGTTAACATGCACATTTTAATTGTATGCGTGTGCTGGAATGTTGTTTGTGGAGTTTAATGTTCAAGTATAAGAGCATGCCTAAATGCTAACATGCTACACAGAGGTCTCTTTGTGTGTAGCTCCAAACATAGCCATCCGCACATTCCAACTTTGTGTCAACGAATTCGGTGGGCAACATTTATACACGGTTTACATAAAATAACTATATATATATACAGGTGTATTTACCTGCAAGGACAGGAGGACCGCCTCTTCCTTTGAGAGTAGGCACTGAGCAAGCCGTGTTTGACCACACAGCGTAGTGATTCGTATGTATTTGCTTAAGGCTCTGGTTTCAGGTTGAGCTAAGTATGCGTGTCACTTACATTATTGTGCTGATGCTGTTGGCGAGGGCATCTAGAGTTACGCGTGGCACAAGGTCTTATTCACCTCGTGTGAAAGTAAAGATGTCTGTCTTGCATGGATTAAGGTTTTACTGGATTATTATGTTCGTTAGTGTGGATGCTGGTGTGGGGATGTCATCGTGGGAAGAAAAATGTATCATATACTGTGAATCTGACCCGGCTCTTTCTACAGCAGGCCTAAAGCTGCACTGTTAGCTTGGTTCCTGGTGATTTATGAGCTCCTCCACAGTGCAGTATATTAAAGCAGCGCTGCCTGCCAATTTGCAGGGGTGTTGCAGGTGTCAGTGTGAGTGTGTGAGCTGAGGCTAAAGCTGCTCAATAGCCCTATTTTGAACCCACCGCATGCAGAAAATAACAAAATATAAAAACTCATATCCCAAAAGAATCTCTCACCATGATTACATTACATTAGTGTATACCAGCAAATACACAAGTGCATGTACAAAGAAATACATATTGAATGTGAGAGAATAGTATCCTGACTGCTTGATTGTCAGACAGTACAGAGTTTGATTTGTTTTGTTTTGTTTGTATAGCCTTCAATATATACAATATATACAGTAGAGACATCAGTATCAGGTAGACATAACCTTCCAACTCCACCAAGCAAGGGATGTCTTCAACCTCTCTTTCCTACTCATGACCGTCTTATTTTTCTCCTTCACTTAATCATTAAAAGTCGCTGCTCACACTGTGAGTGCACCGCACATTGCATGTTCAATTCTAGCAACATGTGACTTCCACACATTGAATGTTGTTAAACCTGGCAAAGAAATCCATATGCATTTGTGTACCGACATGAAAATTTTAACAGCACCGCAGTGCTGTTACAGTACAGTACAGTGCAGTAGAGTACACTACAGTAAGAGCATGCTTGCATTTACAGTAGATGAGGTGCTGATGTTGTCCATTTGTCTGTTTTAAGAATTAAATTGTATTTCAACCGCCACTTACTTTCCCATTATGGTCAGAACACTAAACAAGATGACAAAAACAAAAAACAACATGGAACACATGTTACAAATTACGCTCACAAGGCAGAGGAAATAAATAACTTAACCTTGTTGCAGTAAAAATACAAATATCCTAATGCAATTGTGCAATTGAGTTTTAGGCAATATGGGTGGGGGGGTGGGAATGTAATGCTTTCATTCTTGTTGACTTCCATTCGGTAGACAACCGCGTAACTCTAGCCTTTGTAAAACTGAGAAATATGGAGAGAATTTCTCAATTTCCATGTCTGCTATTTTGTCCCACCCTGTGGATGTCTCAGACTCTTTTAAAACGTCCCTTTGAAGGCTAGATTCAGTAGCATGTTCCACTTCCTATTTGGTAGGTTAGTGTTAAACACTGCCCGTTCTAATTGAACTCGACAGTTGATCAGAGGGTCATTAGGCATTATAAAGCCAACATTTAGGCCTCATTATGTTGATTTTCTTTTGATGTAAGGGACCTCAAATTGTGGTTCTGCTCTGTTCAATTTCATCTCACAATGACCAGACGCCTTTATTAGGCATAGGCATTGTCTTATTACATGCATTCAGTCTGTGTGTATGTCTAGCACCTCCTATATGTATTTTCCTTATAACACCACAATTGCATTTCACTCCTTTTTGCAATTCTAAATAAATGGAAACCTTTACAGTGAACCTGCCCAGCTCCCTTGTAGCAGGACTGATGTTACCATACCTTACTCCTCTGCCGTATGTAAAATGCCTCAGACAGGCCAGCTAACATCTGATTTGCAAGTGAAGAGCAGAGATACTCGGATACCCTCGGTCTTGAACGACCAAAGTACTTTGTGTTTATGGGCTCATGATGCAAGCCAGCGCGGCAGACTAAACTGTTTTTAATTTGTCCAACAAGGTTTTACTTAAGACTCTGCAGAGCAAGGGACTGAAGAAGCTGGGGCTAGTGGGTAGCGGGTGAGATGAGAGGAGGTGCGGGGAGAGGATGGCAATGAATCAAGCTAAAACGTGTCACCGTAGCTGCATCACGGTGTCCTAGTGGAGTCAATTACTAGCAAAAAGTCATTGTTTCTGAACTCCACCACATGGTTCAAGGCACGCAGCAAAAGGAAAAGGTATTGTCAGAAAGGGAGGAATAAAAGATGATTCAGGTGAGAGGGAGTCAACAACATGAGGTCGACTAGAGAGAGAGAGAGAGAGAGAGAGAGAGACTGAGATGAGAGAGATTTTTCACTTCCTCTGAAGATAGCCCTGCGAGGCCCAGAGGGACTCTTGAGTTTATTTGGATTTCGGTTTCATTCATCTATCACAACCAATTATCAGAAAAAACGTAATTGACTTGTTTTGTATACCCTCTCTTTCCTTGTGCTTTTTGTTTGGTTGGGTTAAGGGTCCATGGTAGACAACAAAGGCATTTTTTCTTTTGTAGTTCTTCTTTTTCCAGGCCTGACAAGATGACCTCACCACCATGCTACAATCAGAACAAGACATTTAATGGCAGAACACACTTGGCTTACAATATATCTGAGGCTGTGCGAAAACTGCAACGCGCTTTAATATCACACTTCATTTCATAACCTTAACATCCGATCCGAACAAGCTAAATGTTCTGTAAAATTTTATTTATAGTAGAAGGGCATAACAGTTCATGGTGGAAAAGGCAGATTTGTTACAAGGTCAATTGTTTGAGCTGCCTTTCAGTATACTGTAGTGACTTGGCATCTTACAGTACTATGGTCCCACAAGCCAATTTGCAGCAATGCAGTCTGGTTATACTGGGTGCCTACAAGATATATAAAGTATAGAATGTACTGTAAGTTTAAAGGCTGGAGGTTGGAGCCTGGATGCCTGGATATATAAAGGTTAAAATAACTCATCACTAGCAGTGTGGTGATAATGCTGTTCATCTCTCCCTGCCAGCTGGGACTTAGCAGAATCACCAATAGACTCAGCGCGCATACGACTTGAGGGATCTGCACAGATGCGCGTCTTATTAGCCGGCAAGAAGACAGCATGGCGTTGCTTGTCAGATGAGGGATTCAAAACTGCTAGCTAGCAGCAAGAGCAGTAATTCGCTCGGAGCCACTCACGGACATAATAAACTCTGACTTGTCAGTTGCGTTAGTTCTCTCAACACACACAATAACACCAACATGTAATTTTAAAAATATGACGTGGTTATATTTCATAAGTAACCATGCTAACTACAGATCCAAATTTTAATGCAAAATGTAAGTATTTGTAAATAATCTTATTGTGTTCTGGTTTAAACCTAGTATAAAGCACAGGTTTTATTTATTTTTTGTTATATTGTTAAATATTGATCAAATAATTCATATCTATCATCTATGTTTTTCTACTGTGTCTCGGGACAAAATGCTATGAGCACGGTATAGGTATGCGTTTCATCCACCGTCATCCCTTATCTTAATGACTGATATTCCTCGTTTAACTGACAGGAAACAGAGCATTGGCCAGCAGAGCTGACAGGTCGATTACATTTGATTTATGTATCAAAGCTCTCCGTTTACAGCCTTCCCTCTGTCTCTGAGTCTGGACATATCTGAAACCCTACGCTGCTCCGCAGATATGCATGGACTTACATGGTCCAGGACTGCTCTCAGATCATTTATCTCTGTCTTAAAGTCAAAGTCAATTGCGAGCAGACATGCTACTGTGGTGAACAGTTCCATGTTTCTCCATGGATATATTGATTTACGAAGTATTACTAAGTACTGGCCCACTGAAAAATTATAATTTTTAAAAGATCTCCAGGATACACTTTAGTTTTATGCTACACACAATGCAATACCGTTGTATAGAGCAGCAGTTATGTTTACAGGGTACACTCAAGATCCATACATTTCTCCTCCAACTCAGTGTTTGAAGAGAGTTAAGATAATGACTTATCTGTAACTTACCCTTACTGTACTGTACATCCAGTAAAGAAAGTCAGTTTATTCATTTAGCTGCTACAGTATAAATACGTCTACGGTTCCGCCTGCTAGTGACTACTGTTAATTGAAAATAGACCTGCCATTACCCTGTTATGCCTATATCCTGCTTTTTCCTGCTCTATAAACCTGAACAAACATCTGGTGTGGAGAATTATCTTAACCCAATGAGAAAAACAAGACTTTCAACCATCGATTGAATATGTGCCACTATAGAGCACCAGCATCTCAGACCAAAATAAATGCATTGGGAGCCACAGTCACACGCACATGCAACATGCACACGTGGCCAGACCAGCTATGCAAACAATGAACAGATTTGCTCAGATACAACGCCCATAGGGAGTGTTATGTCATTACCTGCTCAGGATGCAATTTTCAATATCTTTACATAGAAAATTGCTGTTTGTTTCTTTTTTAATGTTTAAAATATCGTATATAAAGCCTTTAAAAGAGTACATGTGCTGTGTTCTCCAGAGAATGATACTAATCTCCCTGCGGAGGAAAGGATACTCTGTGAGAGAGGCGTAAAAAATTGGGTCCAGATTTGGCAGGAGCGCGGGGCCCCATCGCACTGCCGATGTACAGCGTGTTATTTGAAGGGGAAAAAGGTTGTTATAGTGCTGTTTCTCTTGAACGTGACCCAAAGCTATCCGGTTCCGTGGCCGCAGTTGGAAAATGTATTTCTCACAGGATGCGCTGCAAGAGAGCACAGCTGATGACACTAAGTCCCATTCTCATCTTCTCTATGCTCTCCCTCTTTCAACTGGTTTATGTTGGCTATGGATAATACTGTACCTCCCTTGCACTTGTTTTCTGCACACACACATACACGCGTAGAGTACATGCACACATACTTTACATGAACACGTGCGGAGAAACTTTGTTAGCAATGAATGGGTGATATCTTCTGGGCTCCTACCCAAAACACCAGACTTCCGTTTTACAGTATAAAAAAAGTTGATATGGGAAAACCATTTAGTCACAGAACTTCTAACTTAAGACCTGCTGTTACAGGCATTGAAGTGTGTGATAATGAATTTTTTAAAGAAAAGGTTTCCATCACAAAGACATATTTTGTTAAGTTATATAGACTACAGGAGTATACAAATAGTCAATAATTCCTACAGCATTTGTCGTTAGTAATTGTATATTATATGCAATAAGTGTTGCAGTAGTCCTCAAACTATATACAGTATATATAATATACATTGTGATCAATGGGATTCATACCTCTCCGAGAACCATCACCTTATCGTGGTGGAGAGGTTTGTGTGTCCCTATGATCCTGAGAGCTGTGTTGTCTGGAGCCTTGAGC
>JAODTR010004443.1:0-12056 GCA_025399935.1 Amblyopsis rosae | reverse complement strand
CCCCCCCCCCCCCCCCCCCCCCCCCCCCCCCCCCCCCCCCCCCCCCCAAGCTCACCTAGTTAATGCACATTAAAGGTATAGTCAGAACTAATTGTAAGCCAATACAGTTTTTGACACATTCTCTGTGCGTGTTGAAGGAGTAACGCGATACTTCTACACAGACACACACTGTGCTTCAGTAATTGGAGATCGTAAATAGGAACATAAACAAAGTGGCAAACACCGCTCACAACAACAAAGCCGTGGTACTACGCTTTGTTTCACAATGCGTTTCAATGTGGGAGGCGGTGCTGCAGAGGGATATTGTTTTGATTTTATCTCTTAAGTTAGCAAGTGTTCTTGAGAATAAACAACCTTGCTTTTAATGTTGTAAATAAAAATAATTTAAATGTTGTAAATAAAATTACAAGCTAAAATGCATTTATTTTGCCATTCCCCATAGATCACACATTTTCCTGTGTGGAATCAGTGAAGTACAAGTTTGATTCTGGTACATGGTAGGTGCAGGTTTTTGCTGTGTTGTTCTTAATTTTTTTTACTTTGTGCTGTTACACCTATTTGCCTAGGTGTTTTAAGTGCTCTTGCCCATGCCTGAGTGACTATATCCCCCATGTTCAGACCTCAGGCTCTCAGCATTTATTACAGCAACTCAAAGCCCACAAATCTGTAATTAAAGCTGTCCCAACTTCACCATCAAGTGCTTACAGACTATCTAGTAGCAGCGCAGCAAATCCTGCTGCTCTTAGGCAGCCAATGGCCTCTCACCCTGACAGCCGTTTGGCATTTAAGAGAGGGAATGCTTTACGGTGTTTAGCACTGACTATGCCTGCCCTCTGTTTGCAATTTGCGCGTTAATGCATTCTGAATGTCAGAAAGGCTATACATACATGCATACATACAGCTCATTGTATATGTAAACGAGGTCACTGAGTTACCTTACTGCCCTGACTTTTTAGAAATTGTCTAACCTTTAGAGGCCATCGCCCTTTAATCCCTTCTTTCTCCGATACATGGTGTGCTGTGCAGCAGCAAGACAGAGCCAGTGGACAGTGAGACTGTGATCCGGGCCCGAGGACTTCCATGGCAGTCGTCGGACCAAGACATTGCCCGCTTCTTCAAAGGCCTCAACATTGCCAGGTATGTGACACCTTAAGGGCACCTGTCCAGTAGTCCCATTACCCCCATTAGGGTTCCCGACTTCCCCTCCTGTGTTGCAGTCCCACTGAAAAGCTTGGTCTTGGTTCTTTCGTCACGGAAACGGACCAATGAATCTAAAGTTAATTTACAACGTTAAAATGTAACTGGTTTCCCCAGACAGAGATATGGTGCTAGTTAGTGTGGCGGTGTGCAGACATGCTAACTGTGTGTGTGTGTGTCAGACTGTGAGACATGGTGCTAGTTAGTGTGGCGGTGTGCAGACATGCTAACTGTGTGTGTCAGACTGTGAGACATGGTGCTAGTTAGTGTGGCGGTGTGCAGACATGCTAACTGTGTGTGTGTGCGTGTGTTCAGGGGCGGCGTGGCCCTGTGTCTTAATGCACAGGGGAGGAGGAACGGCGAGGCTCTCGTTCGCTTCATCAACCCTGAGCATAGAGACCTGGCCCTGGAACGTCACAAGCACCACATGGGCAGCCGCTACATCGAGGTCAGACTCCTCCTCCTCCTCATAGCATGGGCGTGATGGATCATCTCTGACTAGACGTAGACATTATTGACACTTTCTCTTGTTTCTGTTTTGTGGCCCCAAATTACGCTTCAATATCTCTTCGGCCCTCGCGTAAGACTTCCCTTCTTAGCTTAGCAGATGGACGACTCATTCCACACAATTGAACTTGAGTTCTGGAGTGTGTATTTTTCTAACTATTAAAGGCAGTGTAAGTTGACCCAGCTGCTTCCCGTACTGTGTGTGTGTGTGTGTGATGTCTCTCTCAGACTACTATGAGTGTCTGTTAATTGCTGACGCTACACTTCTCTCATCTTCCCAGGTCTACAAGGCCACAGGGGAGGAATTCCTCAAGATCGCCGGAGGTCAGATTTCACTTTTTCCTTTTATTTCCCCTCTTCAGAACCTCTTATGTGTCATGATGTCAGTTTAAAAAGCTCCTAGCGCGTGCTAGCCACTTACTCCACCTGCTTTTCCCATCGCCAAGGTACATTAGTCAACACATCCACCCAATATTGAATTCAGTCGAATGCACCTCTCTTCCCGCTCGTGTCACTGCCCCCCGTCCCCTCTGCTCTCAAGAGCCTCGTCCACAGGGAATGAATGGCGCTTTGTGAGCCCCTTCCCCATCTCTGCCTTGACCCCCCCCCCCCCCCGGACCCTGCTCTCATGTCGTGCCCCGCCCCCTGAGTCTGTTCGGATATAGAACTCTACTCCGGGCTAACAGCGGCTCACCTGTACACTCGCCTACTTGCTCGCCTCCCTGGGGACAGAATGGGACCGCCGGTCGGTGAAAAGCCCAGCTAGGAGTTGACACAAAGGGGGTGTGAAGGCAGAAAGGCAGAGCCAGCCACGCTGGACCGTGGAGCAATAGGCAGCGGTATTGCAGGGCTACAGATGAGATGCACGCACGCACGCACGCACGCACGCACGCACGCACGCACGCACGCACGCACGCACGCACGCACGCACGCACGCACGCAGAGATACCAGACACAGTTGACGATAATGCACAATGGCTGGCTGTGGACTCAGACCAGTTGGGATCAATAGAGTGACAACATGTAATCGGTCTGTATTACAGTAGATTGTCACTTGTCAACAAACTCCAGACCAACCAGAGTGGCTTATCAAGGAGGCAAAATTCACGGCAAGCGCTGTTAATGATTTAATGAAATCGTTCCGGGGCTCGTGCACGCCGGGCAACAGCTCCTGCGCTGCGGAGTCTACTCAAGATAAATGTCTTTTGTCTCATATCGCATGCAACTGTGGCACCTCCTGCCTGCAGAGCTTGCTGAGTCTTGGGTACTTCCGCAGGCAATGATGACGCTCGATTTTTCATCGGCCATTTTGCATGTCAGTTATACAAAATAGCTGTGACTAATGCAGCCCAGGTAGATTATGCCATCTGTAGATCTGAAGAGTTGAGCACAAACCCTTACATGCTATGGGCTGGTGCCATAGACGGCTAACCTGCCATGTGTACATGATGCCTCTTACCTAACCATATGTCCTAGCAACGGTGGTGTGAAGCAGGCCTGTGTTAATGTGTCACGTTGTGCTTCCCAGGCACGTCCAACGAGGTGGCCCACTTCCTCTCCAAGGAGAACCAGGTGATCATCCGCATGCGGGGCCTGCCCTTCACCGCCACGCCCCAGGACGTGCTGTCCTTCCTGGGGCCCGAGAGCCCAGTGACGGACGGCTCAGAGGGGCTGCTGTTCGTCAAGTATCCGGACGGGCGGCCCACCGGCGACGCCTTTGTGCTGTTCTCCTGCGAGGAGTACGCCCAGAACGCCCTGAAGAGACACAAGCAGATCCTGGGCAAGCGCTACATCGAGCTCTTCCGGAGCACCGCCGCCGAAGTGCAACAGGTGCCTACTGGCTGACCTGGAGGACCCCCGGGGGTGTGGGGAGTTATTCATGGCGTGCATGGGGCTGAGATAGTGCTGTCTTGTGTATAGCCTTCTGTAACTACAGCTTAAAGGTATGGGCAAGTCATTCTGGTGAGATCTGTTTGAGGTTGCTCCCTTAGAAGCTCCGCCCCACACAGTGGAAATGCATTGTGGGAATGGAAGACCAACGACATGCGGGAAGGGGGGAGTTCCTGCATTGTTGATTTTCAAAACCATGCTTTCGTGTTGGCAACCCTCTCAAACCCTACCTTTTATCAGCTTTACTTCACTACAGTGAAGTTGGTTTCAGTTTCAGGTTCATGTTCTGACTGCCAAGTGATACACTGAAGGATATATGAAATGCTTTTATCATGAAATGGTGTGTAGTCAGATGTGAAAACAGACCTGTTAATTAAGAAGAATAATGTTCCAAGGATGAGTGAAGGATTCCATCACTATAGCCTCAGATTGGTGTTTGCCAATAACCATAAATGTGTCCGTGTTTGAGTTGCCACGCTGAGAAAGCATTACAAATGGCGGTGATGAATTTGAGGGTAACCAGTGGAATATTCCTAAGGTTGTTTACTTACCCGAGCTCCCTTCTTCTTCCTTCATAATTGTGGCTCTTGAGAAAGGCCAGTTTTCCTATGATTGCACAAGCAGGGGAATCTCATAACATTTGTCACCAGCCAGCACGTTTCAGGGGCCATGATTGTCTTTAATTTTGTTTAACCACAGCCACTCATGTCAGAAGTGACCAGACGGCAAAATAATCTGTCATGGTATTGTTACATTACTTTCTTTAAAGGTAAAGTCAGCGATTGGTTTTTCTTTTTGTCAGATTCAGAGAATGCCTATTAATGTTTCTGTGTGAGTGAACACACCATACAATATCCTGGCTGTGGCAATGCGTGTCCATTGTGGGGTGGGGGAGGGGCGGAGCTTCTGAAGGAGCATTTTATGGCATTGAATGGAGGTGTTTGGTTTTAAGTATTAAAAAAAACAATGGGGTTAGGGTTAATCTACAATCTTTTGCCAATCTGACTGACTGCACATATTTGACGAGTTTTGACCTAAATTGATCTTTTGCGGCATGTTTGTGTGCTGAGCTTAACTTCTTCTTTGGTCTTGTTTCTCGTCACCACAATGGTCCGCATCATCTCCTGGTTTCGGAGGGAAATCCCTGTATGGTTATTTGTGGTGCTACGTGCATGGAGACTGTATCCAAGCCCAGCCTTCTCACCCACGCATTGTGACGCCAGGTGCTGAACCGCTACATGTCCACGCCGCTGATCTCCACGCTGCCGCCGGCGCCCATGGTACCCCTGCCCGTCCTGGCCACGGCTCCCTTCCTGCCCACGGCCAACACGCGCGACTGCGTGCGCCTGCGCGGCCTGCCGTACACGGCGGCCATCGAGGACATCCTGGAGTTCATGGGCGAGCACACGGTCGACATCAAGCCCCACGGAGTTCACATGGTCCTCAACCAGCAGGTCAGACCTGCTCTACTGCTGCTAATAATAAACACCTATGTATAATGACAATACGCTTATCAGTCAGGTTCATCTAAGTTACATTTATTCAAATGTATATGTGCCAAATTGCTAAATGTACTTGGTAGCTGTGTTTGCACTTGTATGTGCCAAGGCACTGATTGATGAATGAACCTGAAGCCTTATGCAATACTGTAGGGTCTTTGTAGTAAACTTCTCACTCTATGATAAGAAAGGTGACAGTGGGTATAGGGCTGGTGATTGAGAAGGTGCTGGTTCGATCCCCGTTAGTGTAGAGGAGTCCCTGAGCAAGACATCTAACCATAACCCTAACTGCTCCCGGTGGTCAGGTGGCGCCTTGCATGACTGACACCACCCTTGTTGTATATGAACACGTGTGTGAATGTGAGGGAATCCTGCTAAGAGCTTTGAGTGGTCGGAAGGTTAGGAAAGCGCTATGTGAATGCAGTCCATTTACCATTCAGTATCATTGTTGTTGTTCCTCAAACCGCCTGTATGCTGGTAACAGAAAACAAGATGGCGTTTGCGCTGCAGGACTGATCTGTCCTTCTCCCCGCAGGGCCGACCCTCAGGCGACGCCTTCATCCAGATGAAGTCCTCAGACAAGGCCTTCATGGTGGCCCAGAAGTGCCACAAGAAGACCATGAAGGACCGCTACGTGGAGGTGTTCCAGTGCTCCACAGAGGAGATGAGCATCGTGCTGATGGGAGGGACCCTCAACCGTAGTGGGCTCTCCCCCCCGCCCTGCAAACTGCCCTGTAGGTTCACTGTAGCCGGCCAGCCAGCCAAGTGGCTAATCCTGTGAGGGGGGGGGGGGGGCAGGCATTCTTTTTGAGGACATGAAAATGTGGAGAGACGGGAAGCGAATGGGAGGGAGATATTTGGGAAGGATTGAGAAATTCGAACCAGGTCTCCCAGAGCACTGAGGCCTATATGGTCACAGATCTATCGCTGATTAATTTATAAAAGTAATTTCAATATAAATATTTCATAAAAAGTTTCTGCCCTGAGGAGAGGGCCGGTGAGAGATTTAGTTTTTAATTACGTAATGTAATTCCTATGTAGACAAACACGGTTGGTCTAAAACCAAGTTATATTACATGCTGTCTGCTGCCATCAACGCTAAAGCTCAACCTTTAATTCAGCGTTGACAGCTAATATTTCTTCATTACTCTATGCTTGGTCATGTAGGCTAAATGGTGCTCTTCTTATCCTCTGTACTTTGCTCTGGCAAAGCGGCTATCTCTCCAGCGTTGAGATTACATTTCGACTTATCAGCCACCAGGCAGCACACCCAACATTCACCATTGGCGCTACTGCTTGTCTTTCACTCTCCCTTAACCAAATTAGCCTGTGTGGAGCCTGTGAGCTATTGCCACATGAACTAGCCTGCCAGCCTTCATCTCAAAGTAGGACAACTCTGTTGCCCCTGTTTACATTCTAAGCTGCCCATAGCAGCATACCCACTACTGGCTATTTGTGGGTAAATGTCAGTATGCATTTACATGTGAATCTGCATGGCTGCAAAACATATTTTAGGTATGATACTTGCTTTTGGTTTAAAAAGTGTGCAGAATTTGTTGACCAATTAATCTGTCAATATGACTCGCACATCCAGAAAAGGTATTTAAATCCAGCCATTTGTTCACTAGATAAAGTTACATTTGAACTGCTGAAGCCTAGTGGGTTTGGCTGGGGATAACTCTAGAGATTGTGACTTGAAACCACCTTACATCTTTGCACTTCAGGTGAGAGGGTAAAGCGTTCGTGCCCCGGGGTAAAGAGACAAAGGGTTTGCCCTGCATGGTTCAAACTGTGTACTGTGAAGGGACTGTGTGTCATACAGACACTAAAACATCAGGGAATAAAGGGCTAGTGGTAGTTATTTTAGATTTAGGAGAGGGTGGGCTGGCTCTCCTAAATGTTTTTATACAGATTAATATTACTGTATTGTGGTGCACTATGTAAACATTCTTGATGCATGATTCATTATACATTATTCACTCTTCTGCATGTTACAGATGTAGTCAGCTAATGTAAGCTAATTGTAAGCAAATACACTTTTCTTTTTTGTCAAATTCACCAAATATTTCCAGACTCTATAAGTGGAGTCATAAACGAAGTGGTGAACACTGAAGCCGAGTTGTTATTAGCAGAGTGTTTCAATGTGTGGGGGGAGCCGAGCTTCTGAGGAAGCTTTATTTGAGCTGGACGCTTGCAAGCGCTGCCTTCCTAAATGTAGTCGATTAGCACGTGTAAAAGTACGGCTAGCCGTATGAGAGCAACGCGGCATGCATGTATGACCTGCCGTCTCCCGCAGGTCTCTCTCCTCCTACGGCCTACGCTGCCTTCACAAGCCCGGCTGCCATGCTGTCGGAGGCTGCTCTGTACCAGCCCCCCCTGCTGGCCACCCCGAGACCTCCCCAGCCCGCCACGCACAGCCCTGGCCCCGCCCTGGCCTACTTTCCTCCGCAGCCCCACCTCTACATGAACATGAATATGAACTACACGGCGTACTACCCCAGGTTGGTGCCGTGTGGCGGAGTCTCGCGCTCCTCATCCGCCTTCTGTCCGAAAGCAAACCGCAGCACACATGCATAGTTATAAATCATTTTGAAGCCGTTTCTCTGTTTCACAATTTGTGTAGTTTCTGCACTTAGACTTTGTAGTAGGCAGCTATTATCGTTGTAGATTAGTTGTGTTCTGTGCTGTGCAGCAGTGTATAGGGGCGCACAATATATTGGTTCAGTATCGTTATCGCAAATATCACAATGAGCAATATCATATTGAAAATGTTGCAGGTAGTGCAATATTCAGTTTATTTAGTGGAGAGATGCAGGTCCATTGGCTGTTTGGCTAGGTTGTGTTTGATGTAGACAACAAATTAAGATGTGTGGCTGAGGAAGCTCATGACATAATCAAAGATGGAACACTAGTGGCCAGAAAGAATGCCTCCTCGGTAATTACTGCTGTGCTTCCAATATGAAAATCTGTTGTTTTTTATGTTCTGAATATATTTAGATTTTCTCATAACCTGTGTGTTTACTTTGTCTAAAAAAATATCGATATTGCAATTTTCATCATTATCGCAATATCACATTTGATCAATTTCGTGCACCCCTAACAGTGCATTGTCTGTTTGTGTAGCATCCAGGATGCAGTGTGTTGTCTATGGGGGTGTGTCTGTGTGCTTTTCATGATACAGTCCATCTTTCATCTCCTCTATAACCACTCCCTCCTCTCTTACCTTCTCTCCCTGTTTGTTTTTTTTTTCTTTTCACCCACCTGTTCTCCCTCCCCACCCCCAGCCCCCCGGTGTCTCCCTCTACGGTGGGCTACTTTGCGGCCCCACCAGGGGCCATGGTGGCGAGCCAGCCTCACCCGGCATCCTCCCAGATGCTGCCCCAGCACGGCACCCTGGTGCGCATGCAGGGCCTGCCCTACAACACCGGCGTCAAGGACATCCTCAGCTTCTTCCAGGGCTACCAGGTCAGTAGGCCTTCACAGCCCAGGCTGGGTGCCTGGCGTGGTCGCTCCCTGACCTGAACCTGGCTTGTACACTTCTGCCGACGCGGTGTGCGCTTGGTGCCAACCACGCAGATCTCAGCCTACACGCGGCCCGTACGGAACCAACGTTCTGTGCCCGTGCGGACTTTGGATGTCCTGCCAAGCTCTCAAACGAGCGCTCTAAGCATATAAACCGTTGTGCACATAACAGACGTAGTGATAAATATCGTCAACTCCTTTGGTATACAGAAATGGTGCCACAAGGCGCTGATATTGGTCCAGAGGATGAAGTATAAAATTTGAAGAATAGTTCAAGCGCTTGTCCGCCTTGCGCAAAGCCGTGTGTCCGCAGAAGTATACTTGGACCTTAAACTGCTCTTAAGTTTACATGTGTTATTTACAGGTTACTCACCAAGGTCAAGTTGCTCCCATATATGGAAAACCTCAGATACTCCATTAAAATCATATTTTAATGTTTGTTAAAGTGCCATCCATTAAGGATTACTTGAGTTATCCTTCCATAAACTTTTGATTCTCTATTGATGCCAGACACCTTATTGTTGGTGTGTGTGTGTGTGCGTGCATGCGTGCATGTGTGATCAGCAATCAATGATTGACTAAAGAATTGTTGATCATAAACACATGAAATTAAATTAATGCATTTCATGTGGTTTTACTGTTGTTACTCGTGAAAGCCACAGAAAAGCACCGTTGCAGTGTGGTTAAAATAGCTGTGCTAATAATCCATTCAGGCACAGACAACCTTTGCACAGCGCCACACCCCATCACTGTGTTCACGGATAAAAAATTTTTTTACACTTCCGTTTCTAATTCTCTGCCCACGACCGCACCTCACAACCAGGCCTGTAGACATTCTCACGAGGCCCGTTGAGCTTTCACTAGCAGGCCGATAGCCGCTAGCCACACCACCCCCGGTGCTTGTATTGCCCCTGGTTACAGTGTCTTTCAATAAAGAAACATGTGTGCACTTGTGCTCCCTCTCCACCCCCCCCCCCCCTCCCTTCTATCTGCTTCCCATCCCACTGGCTCCCAGCCCAAAGTAGGTGGGATCGTCTGAGGAAGGTATGAACCTTTGACAGATGCGGCTTGGGTGGGTGTGACCAACCTGAGGCGGTGTGTGTCACTGTGGCAAAGTGTTTTGGGTCTGCTTGTGGTCTCTCTTATTTTTAATATGGCTAAATGAATACATAATGTGCACAATGTATTCTTGTTGTGAGCGATTAGGACTGACTGAATGTATGAATCTACCGTGCGTGAAGTGTGCCTGAAGCGTGAATAGCCTGTGCTAGTATTGACTGCTGGCTGAACCACGGTGATTTCATCCCTGATGGAGTAAGTGTGATGGAGTAAGAGTGTCTTTGTGTTTTTCTCTTGGCTGTGGGGAGGCCTCTCACACAACCTTTGGGTGACAGACCTGTTCCCACAGCAGCGTGTCTTTCCACCGCCCCTGCACACGCACACACATACCCATCAAACAGGTTTTATTTGAACCGTGTGTGTGTCCTGGTGTGTTGTCTTGTGTGTGCGTGTTGTGTTGTGCCCCCATTATGGAGGCTGTACTGTAATGCTGTGTTATCATGCTACATGTAGTACGCCCCTGATGACTACAGCGGCGTGGTTCAGATGAGCGAACAGGCCAGAAGTCTGATTCAGCCCAAAGAATGGCTCTGTCTTTAGGGACCCCCCACCCCACTCACTCTATCCCCCTCCCCTCCAAAGGTAAGGAGAGCCTCTTGGCCTAAAGAACCGAAATGGACAGGAAGGGCATTTCTGTGTGCTGTGAGGTCTATCTATACGTTATGACGTTCAGACATGCTGTGGTGACGGGGAAACATTCCAGACGACCTACTGGTCTTAATAACCAGTGTACCGAAATAACGACCGCATTGCTGGCTCTTCACTACTCACCTGTGTTGTCTAGGAAATAATGTCTGTAACTATTGTAATTTATAGTATAGACTTTGCCACACAATGGTGATTTCTAAAGTGAATAATGGCCCACAATTGCTGACGTTGTCGCAGAAAGTGTGCCTGTTTCATGGCACCAACTGGGATGCTTTCAGCCCACACACATTAACATTTGTAATGCTAAATGTACTGTAACTGTAAATGTAATGAATAAAACCATTTGTGTGACCAGTAGTCACACAAATACATCCAGTCTTTTCCTTTTGGACTATGAGCTGAGTCTTGCTTGTGGCCAGTTGGAAAATAGTTTGAATATTTTACTACATCATTGGGACAAATATTTGTCATCGCAGAATAATACAACTGCAACATTATTGCTACTAGCGATGACATAACATTATAAAACATTATAGTTCACATGTAATAAGAACGTATGGCCATTCTAAACAGTTTCCTTTAATTGGATATGCCCTATCTCTCCGTTGAAGTTCTGTTTCCCATCCCCGTCTTGCGGCCTTGCCTGCCTCCCCAAACTAATCGAAACTGACCGCATCTCCTGATTGATGACTCCTGACTTCACTACTAATATATAAGCATGCACATTTCCCCATCGTGTTACAGCTTGCACAGCTCTTGTGCCCTTCAGTATACTCCTAGAGCATGTCAATGCAAGTCCTTTGCATTGTCCTGATTATATTGCTGCCTCTTGTGATTGGGTTTGGGTTAATGAGCATACAAATGGACATTAGTTGGTTCAATCAGTTTAAAAGGGTCACTACTTGAATTGTGTGTTTCAAAAGCATTGTTTTGGAGCAAGCTGGAATGCTACCCCCTCCATCTCCATTCACAGGCATCTTTTGGTTTCAAAATAACTTTTTTTGGTCTTTTTTTTTTTGCACACTAATAATAATAATAAAACTTTATTTGCACCTTTCATACACAATGTGCAACTCAACGTGCTTTACAGTTAAAAACATTAACAGGCAGGGAAATGGGTGTACTCTCAGCCCCTTTTATCCCCCAACGCTAAGCCATCTTATCAGTAGAGATCTTGTATTTTCAACCATGGCCCATTCTTGTAGTGCTTGACCCATGTATAACTTCTGCCTCGCACGGCACTCATTCAACATCTACTCAATCTGTATGCCAGTGAAGGGTCTCTTCTCTTCCCCCTGCTGCTTAATACACTAACATGGGAGAGTTTGCCTGGGTGTCGATTAGCATGACGCATCTGCTATGAATGCATGCAAACTGCTGTATGTGTAATTTGCTGTGTTTTTCCTTATATCAGTAGCTTGCCTACAAACCTCTGAACAGCGGGCACTTGCTTTTTGATTTCGTTTTCTTTGCTCTACTAAGTTTCCACCCAATAATTGTTTTCAAACTAACTGAACTGGTTCGATCAGATTCATGGGACCTTCTCATTCTTCTTGTCTCATGGGCTCCCCCTGGTGTTGAGATTTTCCCTAAAGCATTGTCGTGTGTGTGTGTGTGTGTGTGTGTGTGTGTGTGTGTGCGCATTGTTGCGCGCCCCCCCCCCCCCCCCCCCCC
>JAODTR010004442.1:0-12057 GCA_025399935.1 Amblyopsis rosae | reverse complement strand
ACACCACCACCTGCCATCAATTCCAAATGCACTGAAGTATGTGGCGACGCTCAAGGCTCTCGTTCCTGCTCTAAAATGTGTCTCATTAAAGTGTTTCCTCAAGGCTACCCAGAACAGTCAGTAAAGGTATATGCCATTCTCGATGATCAGAGCAATAGGTCGCTTGCTAGATATAAGCTCTTCGATCAGTTTAATATCAAGAGCACACACCATCCATACACACTTCGTACTTGTGCTGGAGTCACAGAGTGTTCTGGTAGGAGAGCGATGCAGCTTATCACCCAGTCATTTGATGCAAGTATTAGTGTTCCACTCCCAACGCTCATCGAGTGCAACTATATGCCAGACGAACGGTCAGAGATACCCACTGCTGAGGCAGCCATGCATCACCCACACCTGAGATCCATAGCTCACCTCATTCCCGCACTTGACCCCGACCCCCACATTCTTCTCCTCCTGGGTCCTGACATCCTGCAGGTTCATAAGGTCAGAGAACAACGCAATTGACCAAGAAATGCCCCTTATGCCCAGAGACTGGACCTTTGCTGGGTGGTAGTTCATGACGTCTGTCTGGGTGCCACTCATAAGCCGACAGCTGTCAACACGTATCACACAAATGTCCTTGAGAATGGTCGTCCGTCTCACTTCGACCCATGTCCTAATAGTTTGTTCCTTAGAGAAAAAGTAAAAGCAGACGCTCCAAAGAGCCAGATTTACACTCACTCTCCTGTCAGGCAACTCCCATCACACCGGTTGACTGCAGGCCTTGTAGACCCTTCGCTGGGTAACATGGTCTTCGAGAGAACAGAGGATGACAACAGAGTAGCGCCGTCCATCAAGACAGAAGATTTATGCAGTTGATGGATAAAGAAATGTTTATGGACGATACAAACAGCTGGGTGGCTCCACTTCCGTTTCGCATGCCACGCCCTCGACTCCCAAACAACAGAGCGCAAGCTCTCAGCCGCCTGAATGCTCTTTGTCGTACACTCGAGAAGAAGCCCGAAATGAAAGAACACTTTGTAGCTTTCATGCAGAAAGTCTTCAATAATAATCATGCAGAATTAGCACCAATGCTGAGTGAGGGGGAAGAAGTCTGGTACTTACCTACCTTTGGAGTTTATCATCCACGCAAACAAGGGCAAATCAGAGTAGTATTTGACTCGAGCGCCCAGTACCTAGGTGTTTCACTGAACAACGTGTTGCTGACTGGACCAGACTTAAATAACAGCCTGCAAGGAGTTCTGTTACGCTTCAGACGGGAACACGTAGCCATCACTGTGGACATAGAACAGATGTTCCACAGCTTCATCGTCAAAGAGGATTATGGGAATTACCTCAGATTCCTGTGGTTCAAGGATAATGACACAAGCAAAAACATGGCTGAGTACAGAATTGAGGGTACATGTATTCGGCAATAGCCCCTCACCGGCCGTTGCTATGTATGGCCTTCGACGTGCAGCCTTATATGGAGAATCTGATTTTGGTACCGACGCAAAGCACTTCGTAGAAAGGGACTTTTACATTGACTATGAACTCAAGTCACTACCCTCTGCTCTTGAGGCCATCAGTTTGCTCAAAGCCACACAGGGTATGCTTGCCATGTCAAACTTGAGACTTCATAAAATAGCGTCAAACTGTGCTGCAGTCATGCTAGCCTTCCCCAAAACAGACTACGTGAGAAGACTGAAAGATCTAGATTTAGAAATTGATACACCCCCTGTTAAACGTAGCCTCGGGTTAAGCTGGGATCTCAG
This sequence comes from Amblyopsis rosae, assembly GCA_025399935.1. Taxonomy (NCBI): domain Eukaryota; kingdom Metazoa; phylum Chordata; class Actinopteri; order Percopsiformes; family Amblyopsidae; genus Amblyopsis; species Amblyopsis rosae. Next base: position 10,300 of record JAODTR010004442.1, on the reverse strand, counting down.
CAGTTACACCTTTCCTTTCAACGTTGCTTCTACTGACAAGCCATTTACAGAGGCGTTCTTGCAACCGTCAACGGCATATTTGATCCCCTTGGTTTGGTTGCTCCCATTACTATCCAAGGTAAGCTGATGCTCAGAGAACTTACTAGCTCCACCACAAACTGGGACAAATCTCTCCCTGCTGAAAAAGAGGCAGAATGGATGGCATGGAGAGATTCGCTAGAAGATCTCAGATTATTTAAAACTCCACGCGCTTACACTACTACATCCCTTTCCAACTCTAAGAGAAAAGAAATCTGCATCTTCTCAGATGCTTCATTGCAAGCAATCGCAGCAGTGGCATATGTAAAGGTAACCGATTTCGACGAAACATGCCACATTGGTTTCATCATGGGCAAAGCCAAACTGACGCCACAGACAGTCCACCCCATTCCAAGACTTGAGCTGTGTGCTGCTATTCTTGCGGTCGAGGTCACAGAGCTAGTTTTGCAAGAGCTAGATATCCAGCCAGACAATCTGGTATTTTACACGGACAGCAAGGTAGTATTAGGGTACATCTGCAATGAAACCAGAATATTTTACGTATACGTCAGTAACGGAGTACAACGTATCCGAATATTCTCTCACCCGGAGCAATGGCATTATGTCCCAACTAGTCTTAACCCTGCAGATGTTGCAACTAGGTCAGTACCTGCGGCCCTCCTATCAGAGACCACTTGGCTCACTGGACCAGCCTTCCTCCAGCATCATATCTCAACACACAAAACAGAAGGAACACCTTTCAACCTCGTTGATCCAGAAGATGACGCTGAGGTACGGACTCTTGTCACTACATGCACAAACACAAACGGCAGTCTTGGCTCACATTGGTTCGACAGGTTTTCCCTTTGGAATTCTCTTATCAGTGCTACAGCATCTCTCATACACGTTTCTCAGGCCTTCAAGAAGAAAGAGGCTTGCAGAGGTTGGCATCGCTGTAGAAAGTCTCACACTGCTGATCTGCAGTCGCAAGCAAGAGACGTTATAAATGGATGTGTGCAGAGAGAATCATACAAAGAAGAGTTCACTTGTCTTCAGAAAGGGAAGGACATTCCCATGAACAGTCCTTTGAAGAAGTTGAATCCTGTTCTTGGCTCCAGTGATCTGCTAAGTGTCGGTGGTCGACTTAAAAACGCAGAGCTGGACACAGCAGAAAAGTACCAACTCATCATCCCGGGTCGCAGTCACATAGCTACACTACTAACCAACTACTACCACAGTAAAGTGAAACATCAAGGCCGCATTTTCACAGAAGTAGCTCTACGTTCAGATGGCATTTGGTTAGTCGGAGCCAAAAGATGCATTAACAGCTTAATTCATAAGTGCGTTACCTGCAGAATATTAAGTGGGAGAACAGCAGATCAGAGAATGGCTGATCTTCCCTCTGATCGCGTTAGCACAGATCCACCTTTCACCACATTGGTTTGGACGTGTTTATGCCCTGGAACATTACTACTCGCCGCACTCGTGGAGGCTATGCAAACAGCAAAAGGTGGGCAGTAATCTTCACTTGTTTAAGTGTACGAGCCCTTCATATAGAGCTGGTAGTCAATGGATATGTCCAGCTTTATCAATGCTCTGCGTCGTTTCCTTTCTCTACACGGCCCCGTGAAACAGATCCGCTCAGATTGTGGCACAAATTTCAGAGGAGCGTGTAAAGAGTTGAAAATGTTCTTAGCAGAATCTGAATCTGAATGAAGGCTGCACCTGAATCTTTAATCCGCCCCATTCATTGCACATGGGCAGTGCATGGGAGAGGATGATTGGAATTTCGAGTAGAATCCTTGATTCCATGCTTTCACAAGTTTGCCCTTCATGTCTCACCCACGAGGTATTGTCTACTCTCATGGCGGAGGTGTGTGCTATCGTCAATGCTAGACCTCTTGCGCCTATATCTTCAGATCCCGATTCCCCCTTTCTTCTCACACCTGGAATGGTCCTTACCCAGAAGATCTGCACTCCTTATCCTCCACACGGATCCTTTGAGGACACTGATCTTCATCGGCAACAATGGAAAAGGGTTCAGCACCTCGCCAATACATTCTGGAACAGATGGAGGCACGAGTACCTAGCAACTCTGCAAACACGCCGCAAATAGCAGACCGATAAGCCTAATTTCAAGGAAGGTGATCTGGTTCTGCTAAAAGATGTTCAAGTCAAGAGGAACGAATGGCCTATGGCTCTTGTCACCAAGGCGTTCTCAGCCTCTGATGGAAAGGTCAGGAAACTTGAACTGAAGGTCACCAAAGGTGGGACCGCTAAGACATACCTTCGGCCCATCACAGAGGTGGTGCTTCTCATGTCGCCTTAAGTTTACCAATGGGTTGTTAGTTACTTACCTTACGCTTATGCACATTATGTTATTATTCTAATAATTATTAATAAGGTCAGTGTGCTATTGTGATCAATATCAGACGGGGAGTATTATGTCCTGCATTTCATGTTTCTTACAATTGCTTATTAGCACCCCATAGTGGTCAAATTATGTTCTTGCTCCAGTTCAGTAATCACCAATTTTTCATTGGTTTGTATAGTCATGTGACTGAGGTCAGAGTTCACTGTCTTCCATTTTAGTGATTCTAATACATGCTACAGACAGTTTCTGTATCTTATACCATCTTCTTGTGTTAAGCCTTGGAAAAGCTTTGTTTGTGAGTATTTAAGTTGCAGACATTATTCTAGCAACATTCCTGTGTATATTGTGGACATCATGCTAGATATGTGGCACTGTGTAGCGTGAACAGACCATTGTTTATTGCACTGTTGATTTAACAAGAGCTATGTATTAGAACTATGTATTAATACTGCTGTGCTTGTCATGCAATTATCACAGCTACTCATCATTGTTATACATTTTACATACTGTTAACATTATTTGTCCATGTCAATATTGTAATATGCAAATTATAATCATGGCCTTTTTGTTTGTAATTTCAGTTTCACAAAGAAAAATCTGAATGAAAACGTCAAGCGAGTAAAGCCTTTTGAAACTACTCTTGACTACTCAGACTTTGTTTAGCTATCTGTTGATTCGTGCCAGCCACGCACACAGGGGACAGAATACTGATCATAGACTGAAGCACATGACAATAATAGCAGATATTAAGCAATACCTGGTTATGTTTAACAGCGTACTTCTCAAAGTTTTCTTAGTAGCAGCAGCTGGGGCTGGTTATAGATATTAAAGGTACAGCAAGCAGTTTTTCCCTCTTAACAGATGTCCCTGGACTGTATAGTGACGCCTACTGGCCAAGATTAAGCTGAGCCAAGATGGTGACCAACATGGCAGGGCGACCTATCCTATGTAAAAGAAAATAATCATTGTATCAACTATCAAGGTTTGGCAAATGGTTTAAAACACATAAAACAACAAAATAATAGAAAACAATTGTGTGTACAACACTGTGTTGATTCACATTAGTTGTCAGTGGGAAAGTAAGAGTTATCCCAAATCAGAAATACTTACGCTTGCATGCACAATCAATCAAACCCATCCTTGTAATAAATGCAGTAGGCTATAGTGTTGTATAATGCAAATAACTAACAATAGGCATACATGTACATTTATTTGAAGACCCAGCGGGACCTCCGTGTCAGCCCAGCCCACCCATAGTGCACCAAAGTTGGCTTGGCTCCACCGAGGCCTCGGTAAAGACCCACCGGGACCTCAGTGCATTCACCAAAGTTGGCCAGGGTTACACAGAGGTCCCGTTGATCTTTACCCGACCCATGGTGCACCAGGGTCGGCTATACTCTCACTGGGGGACCGATCCCAATGTTCTGTTGCTTCACTATCTTCATGCTACATTTGTAGTAGCAGCTGATATAGAAATAAACTAGAATTACAAACTTCTTAAAGTATATCCATGAGAGTGCTTAAATACAGCATTATTAATATGCAGCCAATATGGCCGAATGTAGCCATTATGGACGGATATAGCGAATTAGCAGCAAACAGAAATTGTCAAATATCCTAAAAAATATTAGTTACATGAGGTCTATTCCAATATCTTAGCTGTACAAGCCAACAACAAGCTGGTACATCTTTTTTTATCTTAGCACAGCTTACCTCCTATTGCACAATTTCGTCATATTCATAGCCCCAATACGCACATTATAATATCTAAACATACTCTTTCATGAACTGGCTGTAGTTCCCACTCCGACCGGTCCTACGAGAAACCAGTGCATGCAATAGGTTCCTACTGTATGCATTGAATATGCACAAACCAGAATTAAGGGAATACATATGCTATCTCTGCTGCAGTCTGACTGGAAGCGATGTGAAGCAAATACGCAACAGTCAGCGAAAAGGGGATTTAATAAGCACCATATTTCCTGTATGCATATCCAGTGCGCTGATTCTACTCCCTGGTTAAGGCTAGAAAATGCACTCAGTAGAGCACAGACCTACGCTAAGGTGGTAAACGTTGGTAATGGTTGCAAATATAGGCTAAAGTAATCAAATAAATTAAAACTTCTTCTGTTTGATCTGCATTGAGGATCCTTGGTAACAACGGGATATTCGTTAACACGGCGAGCAGTATATTCCTGCCTATCCGTAAGTTCCGACGCCCGAAAGCAATGGAACAACAGACTCAGAAAAAGACAACAAGTTTAACGATCATGAAGTAGACTTATTTATAAATAGCCTACTTTTCTTTATGTATCGTCAAACAGAGAAAATAAGCATAATTCTACCCCAAAATGATTATAATTTTTATAAATAAACATGTATTTTAACAGCACACAAGCAATACAATCTTCTCAGCACACCTGTCCATGGCCTGTGTCTTCGTCTTGCTCGGGATTAACCTTACTGTTGCTTGCTTTTCCTGTTAAAAGAAACATGTTACCTGGGATAACATCTGCTTTTCAGAGGCAGATCATTTTCCCGGCAAAATCTACTTAAGCTTTGCATTGCAATTTTCATACATTCAACGTAATAGCTACACTGCAAAATCGACTGGCTTATATTTAAGAAATAAACAGAGTTTGAGATGAAAAAGACACTACTACAGTAGTGAAAATACTGTATCTGACCATGCAGCAAGATAATTTAATTTGAAAAGAATTCCTAAAATAAGTTTGTTTCAGTCTGGATACAAGCAGGCTTGCAAGTAGTGTGCAAAGCTTAGAAATAAGTATAAAATGCTGTTAGATTAATTTACTTGAGATCAGACATGCTACAGCACACTAAGTAAGTGAAATACACTGAATATTTAACAAATAATGCTTAAATTAATGCATTTTTAAGAATGCTAATAACTGAATTAAGTGGACATTACTTAATTTAGCAGAGGCTTTAATCCATAGCATACCATTAATAATTAGGTAATGGAGAAGAAGTAAAGTTACAGTTAGGTCAATTCCTGGGATAGTCCAACGAACCAGACCACTAGACTACAATAAACAAAGTCTTTGATGTCAGTGGCGTAGCGCTCAATGGTGGAGAGCCCGGGACGCTTGGGAGCCTGGTGATCCCAGCCCAGAACTGCATAATACAGACCACCACAGCTCACAAGAAAAATGTATCTTTCAATATTTACATATTGCGTCCAAGTAATATGAAACACTCATGGTTTTACCAAAATTATATTTTATTTTACAAATACATAAGTCTTAACAATATCTGAGTGTAATTAATACACTCTACATTGTTTCTATAGTTACCCGAACTAAAGTTCTATGAATGAAGCGCTGGCCAGCAGCTAATGCTATGCGCAATAACTCCGGCCACAATAGTTCAAATGGAAGAGTTCTCTGATTATTTTCGTGTTTGATCACATATGTTACAAGCTTTTCTGTGAAGCACCTGGTTCTCATCAGTCAACAGGATAAAATACAGGAAGACTAAATTTAGACTTTCATTTCTGGCGTTTGAAAGGGAACTTACAGAGACCATATGGAGTCAAATTGACTAAATATTTGGATAAGCAATACCATAACAGTAGTTCTTAAGATGTCAACTTGTACAGGTAGGCTGTCTAAATTGCATCTTAATACCATATGTCATTTTGCCAAGTAGATTTTTGCCCATAGTTATCTATTAGGCTAACTAATATTTTTTTGGAAACGATGTTCTGGTCTGCCATTGAGCCTTTTCATAGTGCCATTACATTGGTTTAGCACTTGGGCCCGTCGTGATTACGCTACGCTTCTGTATGATGTGATAGTCTGACAGCATATGACAATTAATACAAATAGATGACTTAACACATTTGCATAATTTTAGAAGATTCTTAAAGTTAGATCATGTGTAAGCAGTCTCACTCTTAAAATAAGGAAAACCTCTGGTGGCATATTATGCAAGCAATCTTTGTAGCTTGTTACGAGTTAAATCTAGCTCATTATTAGCTGGAATTTCGTGTTACGACAATTTAGATACATTTTCTTAAAATTAGATGTATTTTCTAATGCAAAATATGCTTGACAAGATACTTTTTCTTTTTAGACCAAAATTAAGACTAATATCCTAGAAACAAGGCTTTTTTACTTACTTTACCAATTTTTTTTGCAGTGTAATCACTCTCCTTCATAAAAAAAAAGAGGAAAAAAAAAGCATCCATTACTGCAATACTTTTACTTGGTATTGTATCTAAATCAAATATTGATATAGGCTATATACAGTAAGGTAATCTACAGTGTGTATATATAACTTAAAATCAATAATGCTCTCAATCATAGTTGGGCCTAGCATTGTGATTGGATGGCTTGTGTGGGGGAAGAGAGAATCTCCTGCGTTTTACTGGTTTTATCACCCCCTCTCCCGTCTCACATACCCTACATTCCTACAGAACAAATGCCTATTTGTTGCTTTAGAACCACATTCATTAGACATGGGCTGACATGTATAAAGTCTAAATATAATCTAATTACCTTTTGTAAAGACATTAAAACTAATATTATTGATAACATACATTTATTTCTGGTTGGGGTAGAATTGTTGCATTGCTATTTGTTACTTGCAATTTGCCAAGGTGTGTGTGTAACACATATTACTGTAAGTCTATGAAAGTTTATTTACATTTTTTTATAGTTAATAATCTGAAACTTTAGAACTTGGAAGAATTCCAAATACCAATGGCATTTGCTACACCAAAATGAAAGGCTGCTGTCTGGATAGAATGTTCTTGTGCTGTAAACTTCACTCTGCCTTTGGCATCCCTTTGTGAAATACATACAAGGAGATATGGGTGCATCAAGTCACAGTATTCAAATGTGTCAGCGGAATGACTCACACGCCCCCCTACAGCTGCGTGTGACGACCTGACAACAAAATAGGACTACAGTATAACATATTCGTGACTCATGTACTACTAGCCTGTTCTGACTTCACGTGAGACTGAGTGAGCTGTTGTGATGTAATGATTAACATGTAGTAGATGGAAACAGGTCTTATGCTACAAATGTTTTATGATGCATGTTAGATGTGATTGTATCAATTAGTGGCAATTTCCAGGCAACTAGACAAAATATTAACATGAGATAATTGCTTTGTTTTAATGCGATTTGTTGTCAAGTAACTGGACGAGTCCTATTGTTTACATTTTCTTCTTTAAAGTACACTTTTTCCAGTTGTCTCGGGTGTGCCAGCCAGCAGCACTCAGGTTTGGGTGGGTTATTTGGTTTGAGTCTCAAAACAAACCAAAACAGTGTTTTAGTAATTCATGTTTAATGCTTGGGGTATACAAATAGGAGGCCCTTTAACCTTTGTGTGGTGTAATTGTGATGTATAAATCCAGCATCTTATCTTCTTTGTTGTCGGTTTTCAAAGAGGATCCACATGTATTCCTCCATGGTACCAAAGAATTGTGGGAAAGTTGCACTCATGGGTCCTGAGAGAAACCTAAATGCTGTTCGAGATTTGTGGTTTAAATCAACCCTTGTGAAATACCAGCCTAAAATTTGTCCCAATTGGTCTTTTCTCTGGCCATTCCAGAGTTTCTCAATGGCTGAAAACAAGCTCTGTTTAGACAGGCTATCCCTCTGGGTATGGGACCAACTCAATCGCAAGCTTCTTCCTCCGAATAGTTCCTTTTATGGTTGTTTCCATGCAGCTGTTTATGTCTGTATTTTAAGCCATTATGCATTACATCTAGTGCAGTGCAACAAGCCTTAACTAGCCTAGTTTCAGTCAGGATATGGGCAGACTAAATAATCCATGTAAAGGTCTAATTTCACCCCTTAAATTATCCCAGAGTGATACACTCATTTGAAACACTTTCTCACATTATCTTATTTTAGGTGACCGACTGGATTTGGGTTTACTGGTTTGTTCCCTTTGGGTTTTGACGTGCAGCAAGCGGTGTCATTTGTCATGCCAATGTATTTCCTGCACCAGATGGAAACAAACACAATAATGGTTCACAGAGCCATTGGGTGACAAACCTTTTGGGGTTGTCATTCCTTGTGAGTGGTGAGTGAGTACTGCAAGCTGGAGGCTTTTCGTCTGACCGCGCTTTACCGATTTGTCAACTTTAATGGCCCAACTGCACTTAAAGATTTGTAAGTTGTTTTCCCAGTTCAGTTTCTGTCTGTGCCCCCTTTCTCTCTTTACCTCCTCTTTCTCTTTACCTCCTCTTCGCTCACAAGAAGATTTATTATTATGGGTGCTGTTTGGGATGGGCTGAATTTGTTCCAGGAAAGGAATGATGAGAGTAAATCTGACACACACAAACACACAGACACACTCTGCCATCCAGATTTCTGCACTGCACTGAAAATATATAAACATCTTAAGCCGCTTTTGCACCAAACAATTGTAGGGACTAGGTTCTGTGAGAACTACACACCGCTGACGTTTTGTGCTCGTTTGCATTTGCACTGCCGTGAGGCGACTGTTTGTATCTAACAGCTTACTACAACAACCATGGAAGACGTTATCGGCACTATGTGTATGTGTGTACTGGTTTTATGTTGACTAAGCCGTAATGGAGACGTACACAGTTGAAAGAAGGGAGATGTACAGGAGCCAAGAGGCGGTAACACCTTCGGCAACTGGCAGTACTTCTTATAATCGAGGCCGAGAGAAGGACACAGCGCCAGAGACAAAGGAGACTGGTAGACTACAGTAGTAGCCTAGTAGTTAAAATGGCTGTGCCCGGAAGTGTTCCACCAATCCATACACAATCCCATCACTCGTGGTTCCCATTGTGGTGGGAGAGCACCTACCCTGAAGTTGGCGCTAAATAAGCACCTCAAAGCAGTGTTCTAAGATTGTTTTCCGTTCCTGCAGTGGGGAGACACACAATGGAGGTATTTTCAAGAATAACTACAAAAAAAGTTCCTCCGGTGTTGTGCTGTGTGCAAATGCTCTGGTGCATTCCTTCAATCTGAAACTGCGTAGGAGTAATGCATCTCATAGTTCTGTGCCATCTCTAAATAAGTGTTCTCTGCGTAAGGTCTGGATGGCCAAAGCATCTAAGGGCACATGTAAGCCATTCAGAAGCCTAACACGCCCATCAAAGGGTTTTTGTAGTTTTAATTGGATGGATCAGTGGACCAGTAGTATTTCATTAGGCCACAAATATAATCTGAATAATCCAATGCTCAGTTAGACTGCTAAAACTTTAATTTAACTGTCAGTTTCCATGTAGGCCTACTGTAGGTGTGATGAATAATAGAACCACATCTCATTTGAAATACAGGTGCCTTCCATTGTTTCACTGGTTGTTAAATGTGGTTGCGTAAAATGTTGAATTGTTTTGAGAAAACAATTGACCTTTGCTGAAACAGAGCACCTCAAGCGGGAGTGTAAACACAAGCTACTGCTACTGTACAAATATTCAAATAGTCTGTGGTGTATATAATCAATTTGTTTTCCTTTTTATATTGACTGCTTAAACCTGAAAGTTTAACAAATAAAATACTAATTAGGTTATTTATCTACAGTACTAGCATTGTCCAACATTTGCATAAGCTTGCCTACAGTCTTGGAGGGTTGATTTAACTAAAAATCTACATCAAATTGGGTCTTCTCTCTTTTCCCCTGCTGGCGATAGACTTTGTAACAGAGAAGACATGCAAGAATGTCTTCTCTGCTTTCTTCTCTATTACCTACAGCAGGGGTTCCCAACCTTTTTTGGACTACGGACCGACAGGCATATTTTAAATATCTTCGCGACCCGGAGTTCTGACATTCTATCCTCCCCTCATTTTTTTTTATTCTTGAGACACGCTCGTAGTTTTGTCCTTCCCTGATAGCTGGATTTCTACATGTTTGACTTTCTTGCTAGCACTGTTATTGCAGGTTTTTGACTAA
>JAODTR010004441.1:0-12058 GCA_025399935.1 Amblyopsis rosae | reverse complement strand
TTGTTCCACACCCCCCCCCCCCCCCCCCCCCAAATTAAGGTAAAGATTAGCGCTCCACCTCATGCTACAGTACTGTATGTGGTTACAGGCAAGGTCTTAACTCAAGTGTCTCCAATTGGACACAGAAGTAGTCTTAGAAGAAGTAATCTTACCTTCTAGGAAATGTAAAGTATATCCTACATTCGTTGTCAGTGAATGCTAGGTAATACTATGCTACTAAATAGTAATATAGGTAGAGGGAGACTAAGTCACATTTTTAAAAGCAGAAACAGTAAAAAGAAAAGTGGAATAAACTTAATATCCTAATAAATATTTCCCAGTAGAAAGCAAATGGTACAGTATACTAATCTAAGTTTATGCAACAGAAATGAAAAACAAAATAGATTTGTTCCCATATCACCTTAGCATGCTTCCTTAAAATATAAATGGCTTCATTTATACAATTAAATGTGTGTTAACTACAATTTAAACAGAACATATGTCAAAATTGTCACAATCAGTAAATTCACATTTTAACAAGTTGTAGGGCAGGCGATTTAGTAATAATGGACCTCCTATTGCTTATTATCAGTACTTCTTTCCTGCTTTGTTCTGCATCATAATACATTTGTGAGGGTGTGTTTTGTTGTAAGAATCATTTTTTGTACTGTATTATTTATTTGCAGCTAAATGTTGAGCAATGGTATAATATCTTACCAAGAGCTACTAATGCTCTACTCCCTCTGTGATGTAAGTAAAAGGTTATTTCCCAATGACTGAAAGTCGTCAATCAAGCATTTACATGTGTCAGAATTTGCACACAATATACTGCAGGGCTTTACAGTCTCCTGAACAGGGTAAACATCCATGTAGCTTGATAGCATCTGAGCTCCGGTTCTCTTGGTACTCCATAGCATTCTAATGAGCTAGCAGAGGGCAGAGATGGGTGCAACCAGAGCCATGGAAAGACAAAGTTACGCCAACGGATGTTCAAAATGTTCAAGTGGTCACATTGTCCATGGAGAGGAAAAAACTTACGGCAAAATAGTTCCAGGAAGTGGTGAATTTGAATCAACATATACAGATATATAACTTAATTCTTGGGTAATTAGTAGTCAATGCACCGATTTACATTTACAATATGATTTAAAGGGTACTTTTAGTGTTTAGGCGAACTTCGGAGAACAATTTTGAGGGTCCACGATCCGCCATTGCTGTGAAGTAACCCATTGTCCCATAAGTCCATTGGAGTGAACGGAGATGACGCGACTCTCTCTTCACATGGCTCTGAGTGCAACTACAGAGCGGGTCAGGATACTAGCCTAAATGTGTCACCATCCTATATCAGCCTTTAGCTAGGCTGGACGCATTATGCATTCAAGAAGTCAACCTTCTATCTGATGGAACACCCTCACACGGCGTGTCCCCAAAAAGCGCTGTTCCATTTCTCTTAACCCGCTGCTCTATCGCACTTCCTGCCACGCTCTTGAAACCCTCACACAAAGCTACTGTATCTCATTATGGGTAATGTGATGAGATTTGGGAATCACTTGCAGTCTTGCACTAAGGTACAGAAGGCCTTAGTTATTAAGTCTAATACTTCCAAGCACAGCACATTCTGCAAACCACTGTGTAGCATGAAATAGAATTAGAAGCTTTAGAATAGCCACTAGGTTTAAAGCAAATAACAAAACCCAACCTTGCCTTTTCATCTCCGTGTTCATTTGTTAAAGACAACATATTAATAACAGATTCAGTAGAAAATGTGTATTGTGCCATAATCAGCTTGCCAAGAGAAAACGGAACAAAATAAAGTGATCCTATATTCATAGTTTATAACAGTATTCCTGTTAAAATTTTACATTTGTTATTAAAATTTATAACATAGACATTCATGATTTATAAAAAGTGTATTTAATGGTAATAATACTTCATAAAAGTATATTCTTATGAATAAATAATACACTACTGCTGTTATAGCATTATAGAACAGCAAACCAACCTTGAATACCTTAGCAAAATCAAAACAATTGTTGATATTTTTTCCTCTTTAAGTCATGCTTGGTTTCCTTCTGGAATATGTATTTGACTTATAAATAAATGTTTTCAAATATGATTCATTGGACATGGGTCAAAAAATGGAACTAAACAGAAGCCTGTACACAGTTTTTTCTGGTTTTCCCCACAGAGAACAGTATGTGTCAGCAATGTCCGACATGCACAGGTATAAAGCTTAAAACCATTGTGTCCCAAATGGAGAAAAAAATCCATGAGAAGGCTATATAGTCCAGTGATCAGATGCTGATGTACGAAGGGGGTTCTTTCGAGAATGTGACATGTGCGTGAGGTTTCACACATCCTTGAAAGAGAGGAAGGAGAAAGCCATTAATTGTGCCCATTTTGGTAAGGAGATGATCTTCAGATTGTACAGTATAGTTGTAGAAACAGAACAGGCACAAACAGTATGATAACAATTGTATCAGTGTTGTTGGGTGAACACCTCATCAGAGTAAACACAAAACAAAACAATTTATTATTAAAAATGTCAACCTAGTTTAATTAAGTAGGTTGGCGTTATGAGGTATTCACTCAACAGCAATTTAAAATTGAGTACGCAGCACAACTGAATCGTGTGCATGCACCGCGTAAGCTTTCACTTATTTGAAAAACTATATCCTTAAGACAGTTAGCGCCGACGTTTTCTATCACATTCTGTAGAGAAATGTTAGTGCAATGCATTATTTATCTACTTGAATAAACACTAGAAAGTGAATGTGTTATGCTGAGGTCATTTGAACACAGGACAGCAATTAGGAAACAACAAAGACCTACGCAGACAATAGCATTAAAGACCATGCAAAGGCTAGCACACAGTCAAGACCTACAGTAGTGTAACATAAGACAGAGAGCTCAGGAACATTGGGTTATAGGGTTGTTACTGGGGAAGAAAGATATTTCTCAAAATAATCCACCATACTTGGGTTGCATTATCCGTCGTTCAAGCCCTCACTGAACCCATTTAACTCCTGAGGAACATAAAGGGCATGGGTTGGGGACTGCACGCCAACACACAACAATGCATGGCCTGAGACACCACAGGCGTCACAGCCGCGTGGAAACCAAGGAGAGTGTTTACCGATGGGCCGGGCGTTCAACTCCGTGTCCAGAATCTCCGAAGAAGTCGCCAGGTCCCGCTGTGAATCGGACGTGCTCTCGGCTGGACTCACAGCCGGACTTCTCATTTCTTGTTCCTTCTCGTTCTGCATCTGCGCATAGACGTTGAGGCCTGGGATCTTCCTTGAGGAAAGATTTACAATGAGGCAAAGGACAAAGACAAAGGCTAAAAACCAGAGGTCTTCAAGGTTTTTCGGGCCAAGGACCCCTCGGCTAATAGAAACAAGGCACATATCGTACAAAAATATTTAGTCACGCCAACAGTAATGTGTTGGGCGGCCTATAGCACCATGTATAAAAGTAGGCCACTAACTTATCCAATAAAATAATGATTGACAGATGTATGTATTTATAGGTTGTATTTATGTTAATGTATAATTTCTGACATTTTTGACATTTTTGGAAGAAAGTACGTTTGGGATCAAATCATTTAGAGGAACCCCTATGGGTCCCGGACTCCCTGTTGAAGACCTCTGCTAAAACTATTAATAAAGACAATTGCGCCAACCATCACATGACACTGTCTATTAATTAATTAATTTGTTAATCAATTGTAATGCATATTTAATGTGATATTAGTATGTGAATGAGGGTATGTCCATCTTTGGCAGGTATGCAGGTATTTAGCAGGTGTTTAAAGTTCTAACTTTCTTGTCTATCTGCACTTAAGTAAACCTTGATGACCCTTATTGCCCTTTACATTGGAGCTGCACTTTGGTAAAAGGAAATAATTTAACATTTCAGAAAGGTCAACTGGCGAAATATTGATAGTGCCTAAAGACTGACTGACATTTATATGGCAAAGAACGCCCCACCTAAAGAATCCTAACAGGATCCTGGCAGGCCTACGAGAAAAGGCCAGCAGGCTGCAAGCAGACATTTGACAGGTGTGGATCAAACCTCTCTGTGAAAAGCCTTGCTCGCAGTTTTGTTTACAGAGCTGCCAGGACTTTCCCCCCACATGGTTAGAGGCCTTTCACCGTGATGAGTGTGATGGCTGCTTAGACAGTCTCAGAGCCATGTAAAGAGAGAGTTGCGTCATCTCTGTTCACTCCAATGGGCTGTTTTTTCACAGCAATTGCGGATCGTAGAGCCTCAAAACAGTTCCCGGGAGTTAGCCACAAAAAACTAAAATACCCTATAAATGATATTGTAAATGTAAATATGTGCATTTATTACCAAAACATTAAGTTTTATATCTGTATATAACGATTCGAATGGCCTACAAAGCACTTCCTGGAACTGTTTTTTCTTTCCATGAACCATGTCACCGTTGACAATTTCGAACTTCCGTTGGCGCAACTCTCTCTTCTACAAGGCTCTGGACATTCCGTCATAAACATTACCTTTTGAATTTGTAGACGACAAATACAGCTAAACCCACAACCACTACCGACAGGAGCATTAGCATGGCAGAGGCATTGTGGTTCTCACTGGTGTCCACTAGGGGTGCTACAGATACAGGGAGACAACAGTTTCATTGGGGAATTTAAAACACGGGAGATATTTTCACGGGGCATCCACATACACAACATACACATTGGCGCCTATGTATAACAGTTATGTTAAATAATTTTAATACAGTAGTATTGACTTCTCTTACTCTTCATTTTATAAGCAGCATCCCCATAATGAAGAGGCACACATACGTGTAACGATGCTCACTCTCTGAATGTCTCTGTGTAGCTACATAGTGGGAGCCAATCACACACAGGGTTGGGGGTTGTTAGTGGAAGGGGCAACCAAAATAGAAAAACACCTGTCTAGAAGCGCTATACACGTTGACTACCGACCGAGGTCCCACTGCATCTCTAGTTCTAGCTTCTCCACATCCTCCATTTTACATTTATACAGGATGGATGTCTACATTCCTGGCTGTAGCAGGACATTGTATTCAGGTGGAGGCTTGGGCACCTACCTGCTGATAGGTGTGAGGCATACACAGTGACTTGGACCCCGGGCCGCAAAGTGAACTGGACTAGGTTTTGATTCAAGGCACTGAGCAAAACCTCTGAGAGCTGTTGGCACACAACACACATTATATCAGCAGCTTTCAGAACAACATCATACATACCCACGGATTAATAGCGTCAAATTAAAAATGTGGATTTTGTCATATACGATGTTAGTGTTAATGTAAAAGTGTTGTAGAACTTGCTAGCATCTGCATTATTTACAAACTTGGGCACATTGGGTCTTTTTTGAACTTGTCTTCATTCATGTCGATTCCAAACAAACCTAACTTGGTTTGTGGACGATTGTTGCCCAGAGCACCCCTGACCTGGCTTAGATGGATATTGTGCCTCCACTAACAATGCTATTTGAGGTTATACAACATGTCGGGCCCTTGTTGTGTGGGTATTTTCTACAATGAGACCTTGTTTGATCTCTGCCCTGTAATGTTTAAGGTCTAGCATCAAAAAACTGACACTAATCTGAGTGATTACACTAACCCAAAGGTAAACATCCATCTGCAGTTCAGTCTGATTAATTATCTGCTACCTCACGCAGCCCCAAATGATGTAACCAGGACTTCAGTTAGTTAGTTCCATGTACGGCTGTATGGTTTCACAATCTGTATCTTTTGGATCATATAAAAAATGCATTTTGATAGATATTTTACCATATAGTCTCTATAGCTAATGTCACAAAATGTTACACGAGTCACATTCAAAGGAAGACATTATTACAAGCAACAAGCAGAATATATTAAAATTTGTTTAAATAACAAACATGATTATATGTTTCTGGTTTTGACTTTGTTCCTAACAAATTATTAATTATTTCTGGTTTGTTTCTGGTTTTCAATGTCACACCTTGAACCGGAATAAATCCTTATAACTGATTCTAATAGGCCAATTTCTAATAAATATGACACCCCGACATATATGCGGTATGTTCTCTCATCTGTATGAAACATGTACATGTAAGAATATGAGACACAGCCTAAACAACCGTCTCAATATTCTCACTCTAAATTCCATTTCTATCGCGCCGAAGGCTTCATTCATCTTGTCTGCCTCATTTGCCAAATTAATTGTGATATGAGTTATACCTCTAGTCCTTCACCCTCCATTTATATTTTTTAGCAGTTTAAATTTAGACTACGCAATTAATTATTACTCGTTCCCACTGTGTACCGGGGGGTCGGTCAGATATGCATTCGTATCAGAAGGCCACAAACTACACTTTCTACATGCCAACCTTGAATGAAGATTTATCACCCGCTTGAAACCTTGAGGAGGGGGATGGAGGGGGGGGGGATTTGTTCAAGCAATAAAGCATGTGTGGGACGGGTGGAAAAAGGTAATTTTAATTGATTCGCTTGGTTCTCTCTTACTTTTAATCTGGACTGGAAAGCGAACAGCAACTCTCACATTATCACCAGCCGTTATCTATTATGCTATTGTTTTCTATTATGCTATTGTTATCTAATAGTGCTAATTCCGTCCATCCTGTCGCGATTTAGTGACATGATCAGCCGTGGCCATCTCTTTCTGCCATTTCATGCTCCTTTTAGAGTCAGGAGATGACTTGGGGGGAGTTTAAAACGTAATTCCCTCTGATGCCTTGTGAATACTTGTCAGTCTTATTGATGAATACATCTTTGAATCTCCCCAGGCATGTTCTACAATTAGACCTGGGTAAAATGCCGGACGAGCCTTTGCAAGACTAACTTTGTATAGACCAACATTGACATCTACTGGAAGAAAGAAGAACTAGCATAGTTACACACAGCAAATATATTTAATAAAATGTGTAACTGCATCATTACACAGGCGGTAAGATCGCTGTGAACATCTCCTCACCTGATCTAAATGAGCGGCGCTCTTTTCTGGTTTGCCCTCGGTTATCTCCTTGTCTGGCAGGAGAAAGAACTCTGCAGCCGTCGGGAGGCCTGGCAGGACCGTGACCAAGAGCTGGTCTGCTCTGATGCTCGTTGCCTGGGCCCGGGCAAACACGTCAATTGTTTTATTTCCATACATTCCAAACCTCAATAACGGGGGACGGCAAAATGCAACAGATTGAAATGAGTCATCTGTGCGCGGTCAAATAAAAGCAATATGCCTGAGTCTCATTCAGCATCTGTACTAGACCAAATAAGAAGTCTGTTTTGTCGCTAATGTCGTAAAATTAGGACTAAAGTCCTGTAATTACAAACTCATTCCCTTACAAATGTACAGTGACCATGCTCAGCATGTCGTGAGACGAGGGCTGAGGTTGGATAACTGCTACTGTCTGCTGCTCACTTGAAGCTAAAGGTGCATACCGTAACAGAAGGGCATAGTTCTCACTTCAGCTCACATGCTGTAGGGCATTCCGTTGCCCAGTGAACATCTGTCATCATTTCAGTCCGTTCAACCTTGTGCTTGCCAAGCTCAGAGAAGCTTTGTCTATAAAAAGGTTTGTTGTTTATAAACCATGCGAGCTGTGACGAATATGGGCAGAGTACCTTATTATTAATGTGTCACTTACAGTATTAATGTGTGCTGTAAACATGCATAGATAATGGTATAGTCTTCCAGCTCTTTAAACATACAGGTGTAACTGTAGAATACCATTTATTTGGCTGACTTCATAATTCTGAGGTAATTTATTATACATTAATGATATTATGATGCTTATATGGTTTATATGTACTGTAAAAAAGTAGAGTAAAATATATGCTTGACAGATATTTGAACAGATCAAAAATGAAAGCTATATACAAATGACAATATGAAAACCAAATGTTTAGCTTACATATAATAAAAGGTACAATTCTCAATTGCATTGTGGCACACCAGCAACTCACAATTCCTCGCAGCTCTCTGTTTAAGTGTTCGGGGAAGTGGAGAGGCTTGAGGTACTAAGGTGCTATAGTTTCATAACAAAAAAACTGTTTATGCTGAGTTCAACCCTTGCATTATTTCACTAATATAATGTATATGCTTGCTAAAAGGCTTGCACATACTTTGCAGTGAACATTAATAATTAAAAAAAGAATAGAATAAACCCAAAACATATGCATATTTAAAATATATGCAGTATAAAAACCATCCTGCTCCGAAGAGAGAAAGCTAGGATGATGTTAACATGGCAGTATGAGTAGGTGTTCCTAACGTGTCACTGAAATATGTCGTACAATGACAGGTCAAGACGCTCAGAGAACCTCAAGCTCCCCTCCAGGTCAGCGCACGTCAGGCATTTACTGAGATGTATTCCTCTGTACATTTCTACATCTACAACCTTGTTACCGCTGAACAAATATGGCCCTGAACTCACAGGCCTGACGACCGCCATGCTCTGGGTGACAAGGCGAGCAGGAGCTTGCGCAATCAAAATGTTCCCCCACTGGGTGTTCTCCTCTACTTCACATGCCGCGTCGTTTATCACCGCAAAAAAAAATGTGGATTTATCTCCGAGATCACCGCGAGCCACGCTCCATAAAGAGACTTGGCAAAGTCCTAGTGAGGGACTGACGTTGTTTATTGCGGCGGAGGGTTAGGATGTCACCTGGACCAGACAGCTCTTGATGACTTGGCTCACGTCCAGCCTCCACTCGGCCACATCGGGGTTGTGATCGTCCAGGTTCGAGGAGAACGCGAGCAGGTGAGATCTGAAGTAATCTGCCGTGGCAACAAAAAACAGAGCGCAGCTATTTTTAAAAAACGCTGCCTCTCACACTGCGCATCTAGGCAAACCTCCAGAAGAGTATTAAAAAACAAAAGGAGGACCTCATTAGAGGGGAAGCTGGTGGCATAACTCAGTGTTTATAGGGCTGTGTATCACCAGTGGAGGAGATGCTGGGAGTTTGGGGAAGGGGGGGGGGGGTGGATTGGCTCACCGTGGACAGCGATGCTTTTTCTGTCTTGTAGGATAGTGTTCCCTGCTGACACCTGCACCGTGACTGTATTCATGCCTTCTCGGGAGAACGTGCGCGCCACACTTCCCTCCAGGGTGATTATAGGCTGATGGACAGAGATAGGGATGGAGAGAGGGAGGAGGAGGAGAGAGAGGGGGAGAAAAGGGGATGGAGAGAGAGAGATAGAGGAGGATGACGAGAGGGAGGGGAAGATAGTGGGACAGAGAGAGGGAAGAGAGAAAGAGAGATAGAGGGAGAGAGAGAGAGAGAGTGAGAGGGGGAGGGAGGGGGGGGGGGGGGGGGTGAAGGGAACCCCAGAGGAGAACCTTATCAGCGCCCGGTTAACATCTCATACTATTATTTACACTCCAGAGGTGTAAACAAGAGATGCACGCATTTGTCGGCTGCACAGCTTACAGTGTCAGGGTCCACAGAGAGTTCCCTGTGCGCTAACAGACTCTGCGCGTTGTCGTTACTCACCTTTTGTTTTTCAAGTGGCTACATGGATAATACTGCTAGTTTATCACTGATCGACACAGAGCGGTGGCAGGTCTGGCTCGCTACAAAACAATTACACAATTACAAAGACAGATGCTGATACTGAACTCATTGGCCATGTAGCATCCGAACACTCTTCCTAGCGTGCATTGAACGTTCCATTGAAAACAAGGCACATTACTGCCATTGGCGCTATCATTCATGGCCGTGACCTATTACAATTATGAAGATGGATACAGTCTCCTGTATTGTCTTCAAGGGGAGAACGATTTGGGGTTGCTGTGCACTTGGCCTGTACATCATGAACAGAGACAACGGAGTTTAACAGAAAGGGTTCAATGGACGGCACCTCCGCTTGGAAGGGGAAGGGTTTTTCACCCTTTATGCAGACCAGAGCGCCCCAGTGTCTCATGTAAGTTCAAGGGGACATCCACGGATGTCACCATAACTTCGCCCATTACTGTATTTCTCACTGGGGCGGTTTTGTTCAATGATGACGTGTGTGAGGGTTGTGCTGTGGGCTGCCCCCGCTATGACAGCGCTCAAGTGCTCCATTGGCACTGTAGTACCACTTAATAAAATACGGTTTCATTAATGTCGTTATTGTGCCACCTACTGCACACCTAATTGTCTTGGAAGGGATACCGTACCTCTCTTTTCAATCAAGCCCCTCTGCAAAGGCTAATTTAATATGTTTTATTTGTTGGTCTTAGCACCGGGGCCCAGTGTGGCCAAAAGAAATGAGCACTGTTATCCCTGAATGGATAAAGGCATTTATGGAGCATTATATAGTGTGTGGGCCAACTACTGTATGCCCTCTTTCTAACGGAGATGGTTCTTGCTCAAAATGTTCGGAAGGCGGCCGCACAAAGCCCTCTGAGACTGGGAGCTTGATTAAGGGCTCTGCGAACAAGCTTCCCTTGTCTTCCTGGCCTGACTGTCCTCTGGGGACAACACAGACAGTTTCAGCGTTTCCTGGAGAAAACAGGGCCGGGCAGGTTTGCACCTGGAGTCAGGTGCTTCACGCTCATTAAACACGCGTCTCTGGGATTGAGCCGCTAAAGCTCGGCTGAGTCAAAGCTTAGGTGACAAAAAAAAAGAGCGGGAAAGTAAGCACTTAAAGATGGCCGCAACAAAGCAATTAGGCTCAAGTACACATTTGTGTACGGGGGAGGCCAGGAGTGCACCGCGGCCATTCATTGAGTAACAGCGGATTAACAAGGCTGCTCAGGTACTTTTTTTTTTTTTTTGCTGGCTGCACAGAAGCAGCGCGGGTTGAGTCAGCAGACTCTGCTAATTACAACAAGGCAGCGGCGCAGAAACAGGTGTGGAAGCCGTGACCGTACCTCTGTGTTATTCCCGATCCACCAGATGTAGGCGACTGTTCCCACTTGGCTGGGCCACAGCACTGCGGTGAGGTTTACTTCTTTATTTCTCACTGCCACAAAGGGAGCCGAGAGATGGATACGCTCCAACTGACCTACTCAGGCACACAAATGCATCACAGTAAGAACTCACTGCACTCAATGCTGCTCTGCGCTAGAAAAGAAAAACTATTCCGGCAACTTTACAAACACACTTTGAAGCCTGAAATGCAAAGGGAAACACAGCAGCGATGGTTGAGATAGTGTGTGTGTGTGTGTTTATTTTATCTTTTTGAGGACGGGTGAGCTCGGTTCATTCCTGCACTGGGACTGCCGTCTGCCATCTGCGTGGCATTTTTCATCTGCGGCACTCCTGCGCCTGTGGTGGCTGCCTTTGTGTGGCTGATGCACGGCTGGATTGACAGATTGGAGGGAGCTCGACGCTCCCTGATCAATAAGTCAGCTCTGTTACATTACAGCTGTCGCCCATGACAACATCAGGGGTGGTCAGCCTCGTCACCGAGGAGACGGCAGCGAGTGCCACGAGAGCCGCGCTTGAGCTGCTATGAAGAGGACGCTGACTGGAGTGGAATCGTAATGGGATTTGCTCTGCCTCGACGGCTTGTTTGAGAAGCATGTGCCATAAACAAATAATGCGTGTCGTATATGCTGACAGCCGCAATGTCTATGGATGCGGTGAAGAGAAATGAAAGATACATTTGGTGGCGTAAAATAGGGAATACAGGCGAAGATAGAAAGAAAACAAAGGCACGCACACACACACACACACACACACACACACACTATAGACACATCCCCCCTCCCCACACACACACACACACTAGACACTGCCCCCCTCCACACACACACACACATGCAACCACACCAGGGGTGCATAACTTTGACTCAATATCGTTATCACAATATCACAAATGCACAATATCTTAACAAATACATACATATTGTGGAGATGTGTCTGTGGGCTGTGTGTCTTAGTTGTGTTCAATTTAGACACAAAGGTAAGGTGTGTGTGGATGAAGACATCAACGACACAATATAGTAGAAATAGACACTTCACACACACACACACACACACACTACAGACCCACACACACGAACACACTACAGACCCACACACACACTACAGACCCACACACACACACACACACACTACAGACCCACACACACGCACACACTA
>JAODTR010004440.1:0-12058 GCA_025399935.1 Amblyopsis rosae | reverse complement strand
CCAGCAGCAGATAGACACAGACCTCCTTCAGCAGCCTTCTGGTCCAGATCTTGGCCTGCACAGGCACCCGGTGAAGCTGCATATAAAATAGTATGACAGTAATGGGGTATCATCGCTCTGGGACGGGGGAGTATGAGGCTGGGAGGGGAAAATCACAGTATACTCACAAAACTCGATTACACCACTGGTCAAGAGGTGTCGCTAAACCGTCGTTTGGATTTTAATTAATATGTTATGAACAATCTTTAAAGCATTTAGCACATATTTCTTCCAAAGTGTAGATCTATAATTGACTTTATAATTTACAAAAAGCATTGATTCTATATAGCGTTTCTTACAGAGATAAACACATCACAATAAAAAATATGTTTGTTAATGATGTGCTATATAGACAGGTCAGTTAGTAGGCCTACAGTATGAGGTACATGTAGGCCTACTGCACATCCTATAGGCATAAAGCATTTTATCAATTAGGCTACTCATCCAAATGTGAGTGTAAACCCACATATAGCTATATCCTTTTTTTCATAGCTTCACAGCTAATATAGACCTGATTACAAGACTATTTGCTAAAAAAATTTAATCGGTAGAATATATGTTTGCCTACATTGACATGTGAATTCAGCCCATGATTTGCTGTTAATGAACAGACCATGGGTGGTAGGATATATTCACCAAAGCTTTGAATGCAATGGGGTCTTATTTGGTTAAATATTTAAGATGAGGTAGATCAAACCATCTCGGGACGGATTTTGCTAATCTGTGGATTGATGTAATTGGGGTGTGCACTGGCATATAGATAGCTAACTGCACACTGCAAGCTCCCTGGGACGTTTTCTCTGGAATATACATTATTCCTTGGCCTGCAGTTAGATTAACTAAAGCCACTTATCCTCAGCCTCATTGCCTGCATGCCTGACTGCCACCTGTCATTAGGAAGATGAATCAATGTGCTGGCAGCCACACTAAATATTTTACTTTAATGGTTGAACATAATCTTATGAAAATGTAGTGCTTAATTTATTGGTTACATCATTCAGGTATTAGTTTTTTTGTTTTTGTTCTAATCATACTGTATTACAGGTAAAATAATGCCAAGTATTGTAGCTGTGTAATACCAGTTTGGATTCCTCCTCTGTCTCTGTGTTAACAAGAAACAAAGTATTTGGTTGGAGTTCAGCTGGTTGAGTCTTGTCAGAAGTAGTTTCTATCGCAGTCTCCGTTCTACTATTAGACATGTTTGTATTTCTATAATTTTTCTTTTTTCTTAACCTGTTTTGGAAGGCACATGGCTGTCATGTCTACAGCTCCTCTGTTTCTATTTAAAGATGGCCCATTTTATTCTGAAGCGCTCAATTTCAGACTAACATTGCACTGTGTCTAATAAGATTACAGTGCAACCTGACAGCTTTGAGTTTCAAAATGTGACATGCATCTATTTTGGCACAAATTCACAAGAGAACATTTTGTAGAGAGTCAAACAGGGATGAATCACCCATTGCTTTAAATCATAAAGCGATGGATCACTATGAGAAACCCACTGGTTCATTACAGACAATCTCAGGCAGTTTTCTGTCTGAGCCATGACATCCAAAACAATGAAAAACTAGAGCTGAAAATTGTTTAAGCAAATATATTAAGACTGCATACTGTTAGTTGCGCTTTTTTAACTAACTTGCTAAATTAATCTAATGTTCTGTTTTAAAGAATAATTGGTGACATGGGATGTAAATGTTGGCATCTGGGCACACTAAAACAAAATTGAGGAGGGTTAAATTCATCATAAATCATTCTCCTTTCCCAAGTGTCCAAAGATGTGTCTCCAGAATTAATTAGGTTTGCCATTTGTTCCTGGAAAGATAAGATAGGCAAAACCGGAAGCCCCGTCCAAACGTGTTATTATTCTATAATAATGCATTGGCTTCTCAGAGATGCAATATGTTACAGCACACTTTATTTCCATATTGCAGCCAGTATACACACATCCATTGTCACTATTGTATTTCATTCTCAGTCCCAGCCAGCATTAATAAGGCATATGGGTATGCATGCGCACACATACACACACATAAACACACACATGCAAAAACATAAGCACACACATATACACACATAAACACACACATGCAAAAACATAAGCACACACATATACACACATAAACACTCATGCACACATAAACACACACATACACACATTGAGGACAAAGACTGGGTTACATCATTGGAATGTTCCTGGTTTGTGTGTGTGTGTGCATGCGTGCCTGCGCGCGCATATGTGTGTGTGTGTGTGTGTGTGTGTGTGTGAGCGTGCGTGCGTCTGTGTGTTTGGTTGGGCTTGTGGCTGTGCTACACTTATATAAGCCCCTCAGAGATCAAACTAGAATCAATCTCTTTCGCTCTACCTCATCTCTCACTCTCTATCTCTCTCACTCACGCACACACACACACACACACACACACACACACACACACACATCTGTCAATCAGTATCATTTTATATAACATTAGCTTTTTACTTGCTGTTTCTTAAAGTGTACAGTGTCTGTAATGTAGAATAAATAGGTTTGTTTTAGGAAAAGTTATCTAGCCATCTATCCCTATTCAGAAGAATGCAATTGGTAAATTTGTGGGTTACGTGTCTGGGTGGAGAACATAGTGTGCCTGCTTTGTTTTGTTTATCTTGGCATGAATATCTACTGACAAACCAGTTATGCAGTGTCTTGGTCTGTTGTGGTCTCAATTACAATATTCTTCCGCCCCTGTCAATATTTCCTTGGTATTTGGTCTGACGTCTGCGATATCTGTTAAGATCATAACAATATGTGGAACATATCCTCATCAGTCTCTAGACTCCAGTATATTCCATTTATTGTGTATAGCTATTGCACTTGTCACACCATGCTAACTAGTGTATGTTGGTTCTAGCGTACTCCGGGCTGGCTCCTTCAACCTAATGGGGCTGGTGAAGTTTGGAGCCGAGTGGTCTCAGAATACCACCAATACCACAAGGTGCTGTGCATGGCCAACAGCCCCAGCTATCTCTGCATCAATGTGAGTTCTGCATCTGCAATATGTGAGTCACGCTAACAGCTGCCGTGCTCAGTCTCCAGGGTGTTGAGTGTTTTCAAGTTACTTTTAATATGCTTTAACACTACCATACATAAAGATAACATCATATACGGTTAATGCAGTGGATTCCCTCCAGTGCCTGTTTACTTCTGAACACTACATGGGACTCAGAAGCTCTTAATTAACAATATATAATGTAGGACAAGTATTTCTCAATGAAATCATTCCACATATTTGGTGGAGTGTGACTGGGACCATATAGCATATGAACCAGCATAAAGGGAGTCTGCACGTTATTTCACTATGGGGGTGTGTGCTGGGGGAGTCTGCAGGAAGGATAATTAATTAAATATGTACAATTACAAAATAAAGGTTTTCCTGCCCGTCTTAATAACATAAAATAGCAAAAAAATTGTAAGACACGCTTGCTTGGTTTGATTTTAGTTAATATGAGGCAATATGTTGTTGTACTAATTGGAGCTTACTAAATGTTTCAATTAAAACTCATCATCTGTGGATACCTACTGTATATGTTTGTATTTGAACTTCACTACTTCTTTGAAGAACTTTTATTTAGCTTTGACACAAACACACACGCACACACACACACATACACACACATACACATATACATACACATACATACCTTGTAAAATACTGATTGTAAAGAGTAAATCACTTTTATTAGGTTTGAATAGTTTAAATGTTTAAATCTAATCTTCTACTAGTTACATTATGTAATCAGTTATGTAACTGAATACAGTCATTATTGTAACTGAGAAAAAGTCTGACTTTGATCTGCCCTCCTGAGCAACATACACGGTCACAAAGATGTGGAGCGTCAACGCAGTACATTGTTTTGGTTGGCGTTTCAAATAACAATTTTAGCAATCATAAAGTTAAGGAAATCAGGTTATGTTTCTAAATGTAGGTGATCCAAAAATGTTGTTACTGAATGTAATTTTAGTCTAGTAACTGTAACGGATTACATTTAAAAAGGAATGTGTTACTTAAGACCTAGTAGCCTGCAGAAGGGCGATTGATGCTCCGACCTCAGTCAAAGCATTAGGATTCATGCAAGATATTCCTCTGCTTGTGTTGGGTTAGCTATATGACCTTTTAGGTAGCTGCCGTGGAGACAAAGTGAAGATCCCTAGAGCCACAGGACTTCATGCAGTTTCAGGAACTGTAGCTTACACCTGGCATCACCCTAGCCCACATGTTGGAAGAGGAAGGGTTCAAAAACAATGGCTGGGTTGAGTATAGATCTTACATCTGAATGTTAATGGAGCACAATTTCAATAGAAGTCCTATAGGAAACATCATGAGTAGTTCAGATAAAAATAATGTTGCACATGTACACAGATGAAAAGTTCATTGGAAGGATAAAAATGGTACTGTATGGTATCTCCCATCAGCCCTAGTCAGAAATCCTCCCATTTCTCTGAACCTGCCATAATTATTGTATACAGAATGCAAAAGTATATTCAAAGACTTATTTGTTTATGTCTGTTGTCTAAGATTGTAGAAGGGATCTTAAATCATCGTCATGCTTTGAGTTCATCAGCATACTGTAGGAAGTGCGTTACAAGCCCCGGTACGTTACTGGAGAGGAAGTGCTGATGCATGGATGGAACAGCTGGCACCTTGCAAAGAGAGAGACATTGATCCTGGCATGTAGGTGTCTACTACAGTAATGTCGCCGGTGCAGATAGTAAAGCTAATGCTCCTCCTCGGGGAGATGATGGTTATCGGGCAGCGTTTAATTGAACTGTAAACCTTGACATTGTCCAAGCAACCAAGTGCAATTTAATACGACTTACAGTAAAATCGTACAGTAAAATTCTTCATTAAAACTTGATTACGATAGGTCTGGTCTTAATCCATGTAAGGTCGTGATAAGTCTGGGCTACTTCAGTTCACGAGGCAGCGATGACACGACAGCAACCTATTTCTTTCTGTGCGATGATTTCTGTTATTTTGGGGATTTTCAGCAGCCGAAAGCCCTTGATGGTGCTTACAGCCCTGACGTCAATGCAGCTGCCTCTTAGGGCTGTGTCATTTATAATGAAAAGGGCCCGTCCGACCCTCCCCTCACACACACACACACACACACACACACACACACAGCGGGACGTAGACATGCAGAGGTCACGTCTCTCAGGGTGACAATTGACAAACGTGGGTCCGCGGAATTTGGCCTCTATTTCTGTTTAAATCACATCGTCTCCCTCCCCAGTCAATGTCAGCCAGACATGGGTGTTAAGGTGCGTGTGTGGGTGGGGTGTGGGGGGGGGGGAGAGAGGGGGGATTTGGCGGTTGGTTGGTGGGAGGTGTCTAGCGGGGGAGTGAGGGCAAACAGTGGATGTCCCAGTAATCCAGTTTTCCTGATAATGGTGGTGGCAATGTGGTCATAAAAGATTTTGATTTCCACCTTTCAAATAATGTTGGTGTTTGTATAGTTTTAGATTGAAACAGTGAGATATAGGGAGTTAAGCTTTCTTTCTCTGCAGGCTATCATGCATTCAAAATGACAGGCCTCCAGCTAAACCTATTCCTTACCCTTGTGACAATTTATTGCAGTCTGATAAATTAGATTTATTCTGTCAGCGTAATGCTTATAGGCAAAATGGTATCTTGGGAGAACCAGTCCTGTGTTTAGTCAGATTCCTTTAAAGACAGAATTGATCAATTTAATGTTTCTATGTAAGTCATTGTCATTTGGGTTTTAAAACAGCATTGTCACCAGGTTTAGAATACTATGGCATATCTCACAGACGCTTTTTTAAATCCTTAGTAATTAATAAAATAGCTGTCAAGAACTTGTTTTCTGCACCACGCTAGTTCAGGTATTTGTCACCAAGCCTGTTTTCAGCGCAGCACTGATCCCTAACACTCATCTGATCTCTGCTCTAAATATGCACTAGAATTTTGTCATCCGCCCGCCGGCTGTCCTGGCAACCATTGATGTCATTACAGTGCTCTGCAGCGTGATGAGTGAACGGTGTGATATACTGAACGAGAGATCACCATTGTCTCTCTCTCGTTCCGTCTCCTCCTCCAGCGTGTCTCTGGCTGGGAGGCAGCCTGTATCCAGATTGCACTTACATATGTAGCCTACACATTATACATTATTCCATTAGTCGGACTTTGGTTTGAGCATTATCGGTTTGCGTCTGGCAGGTGGGGTATCTGCTGCTGAGCATATATATGAATGTGTCGACTGTCTTCATTTCCCTCATTTACTTCATTTACATATATTGTGCATAAATACTGTATATTATATAAGCACATAATTAGCATGACGCTATCACACAATTGCATTAAGTTTAGCACAGAGGTGGATTTGGGCTCTCATGCACAATGTATTAAAAAAATAAAAAGACAAAAACAATAAAGAACATTTCACAATTTTAGAAATGTGTCGAATTGTCAAAACACCCATACTAGTGCACAATTAGGCTTTACAAGACACCTACCTGAAATAATCCGTTTTAGCCTTTACCCTCTTGTACAGTATGAAATATGTAGTTTGTGGAATCTACATAATGTTGATACTACAACCATACAGAACTAGGGTCTTCTTTGGGAACATACCATAATTGCTTCCTATTGGCCATAGTATTTGGACCTGCTGAAGAAGTACACAATTCTATAATGGAACTACAGTATTAAAGTGGAGTTTTGCAGCAATACAGTAAACATTTCTGCTAGAACTACTAGAATCAGAATGGTATTAAATTGCCATTCATATTAAAGTGTAATGTGGTCCTGTGACATATAGTTCTGATTTATTTCCAATGCAGTGGAAAAGAAATTGGGTCCCATGGTTACACATATCCAGAAGTCATACTATAAAGGAGTACAACCCATAGCCTGGCTGTTAGGTCTTCTGCATGCATGTGTGTGTGTGTGCGTGTGCTTGTGTGCGCGCACAGGCTAAATTGGATCTGTTGCTTTTAACCTTTTCCATACAAGAGCCTCTGGACTCTCAATGGAATTAGCAACTCCCTTTGTACTGTATTTATAGTAGCTACACAATGAGATTGCACCTTCATAGGTCAGCTCTTGCAATTACAGTGCAGTACAGACCCACTCAGATACACTTGATCATGTCTTGTTATGTTAAGTAACTAAATCTGGGGAATTTAGGATCAGTTTTGCCGCTTGCAAGTCTCACCAGTTCTAGTATATTAATCTACTTCTGCAACACAAATATATCTACTGTATTATTCCATTTCATGTTCATGAATTACTCAGCAAGATATAAAGAGCACTTTATGTGGTTCATTTTTCTAGGGCATGCCTTTAAAAACAATCACCATTTAAATCATTCCAAAACATAATTTTACATACAAATATATAAATTCAAACAGGAACTGATACCTTTGTATAGTGTGTAAAGATGAAAATGCAACACTTGCTTAGACATTGTACTGACGTGTCTTTACTTGATATCAAAGCACTAGATGGTGATAGGTGATTGAAAATGTAATTGTGATTTGCTTAACAGTATTCCACTAACACTTCACAGTTATAAACTATATTAGTTAAGTGATGTAGAATCTGAAACTATAAAATGTACTTGTACAAATTGTAATACTTGGTATTATTTATAGAATCTAATTAATGCATTATAACCAACAGTTGCATTTTCACAAAACAAGTAGTTTTTAAAGTAAAAGAAATCCACACAGATAAAGCCTATATTATAAAAAGTATTGTTTGCATTGGGACAAACTGAAAGAATGTGACTCAAAACACACCCACACTATTATGTTCAATAAACTTTTAATCTCAACAGCAAGTTAGCTTATGTGTGGTCAACATCAACGAAGGTAAATATAAAACTGTATTTCTACTGATACATTGATGTATGGGTTTTATTTTCAGCAGGAGGTGCCATTATAATCCACATCCACTAAAATCTTAATTTTAACTAGAGAAATATTGCTATAATACTTTTCAATGGCATATACTGATTGGCCAACAAGAGAAAGCACAGTAGTAGAAAAGCAGACCATCTTGAAAAACAACGAACAAACAAAAAGGAAAACACACACTGGGTTGTACAGGGGATACTTGTGAGGAACTTTGGTTTGGTACCTTTGTAAAACCTGGCTCTAATAGAATTACAATCTAAATACACAAAAAGAAGTAGAACAGAGGGTAGGGTCTAACCAGAAATGCTCCTCTTCAACACCTTCATTTAAACTGAAAAGAAATGCAAAAAGGCACACTTAACACTGCCTATTTACTTTCAACACAACATTATGCTACCATGGTGCGCTGTAGAGTGCAACCAGGATCCGCTAAACCCACACTTTGTACAACGTCTCACTGTAGTTACTCAAATCATTGCCGGTAAAAGTGTGCCTTTGAAAAGTAATGTCTTTATTTGAAATAAAACATTTGTGTCCATTGTTGGGGGGGGGGGGGGATATCAAATATGGTACAAGTTACTACAGGTCTGCCCCATCCACAAACTAGTATATCATCTTCCCCTCCTTGTCAAAGTGCTCCAGTATTTAGCATCTACAGGTTGTCCTGTAGGTCTCCAGCCTTCTTACCAAAGAAGGAAACACAACTTTAAATCCACAATGACCAGACTGCAACCCTAGTCTGACTATCATGGTTACCATAACAACCCTGTACCTTCCAATGTGGCTGTAACCCGTGCCACGGTATTCCCATAACTGGCATCTATGAGACTGGTCTTGTCTGAAGGCCAAATGGTGACCCTACAGCTCTTGGGAGTCCAATTATCTGATAACTCGTTGACCATTACACACCGTTATGAAAATAAGAGAATTTGAAAAAGCATCTGTCAAGATACATTTGTGCGTTTCAAGTAGATTCAATCTAGTCTAAGTGCTGCGAGAAGCCTCTGATCCTGGCATGGGCTTGCGGTGTGAGAAAGAGAAAACAGTGAGCCCCTAGGCTAAATCCAGTGTCAGGTGACTTTCCATTCTGACAGGTGTTCACCGCAGAGCAGCCCCGAGGTCCGAGAGGAAACATTCCTTGAAATGAAAGCTCTTATCAGAAAAAAGTATGGGATTAGATCCACCATTAGAAACCTAGTTTAACATTTTGTCATCATTAACACATGTTCATTTCTGGAGTTTAGGATGCAAACTAGAGCTTGTGCGCTATAGCTATGCACTGACTGGGGAAAGTGTACAGTAGCTTGTGCAATCTGTTCTTTGCTTGAGAGTGCGTTGACATGGTTTGTTTGTTTCAGGATTGACAGATGTAACGGCTATATCATGTGACACAAGCAATCATTTAAATGTGTCTATACACAATATGTATCCCTTGTCCTTGTACAAAGATGTCCCCAGGATTACAACCTGAAATTGTATGGCCAGAAAAATATTATTTCCTGGTTACATAATCGGCTCCAGTGATGTCTCCGCTAATGACCAATCAGAATTGGCTGTACACAGGCGAGGCTTCCTTGCACCCCCTCCAACGTCAACAATTAATATTGCTTCAATATTGCCACAAAATTAAAACACAGCAACTCTAATACTGAGATTTCTTAACCAAGCACACATTGATTACGTCAGCCCTCATTCATCAAGTCAATGTATGGCCCAGATTAGTTTAGGAACGTGGTCAGATACCGCACAACAAACAGAATTATCCTAATTTTCATGATTGATTGGTTGTCAAGGTGAACTCAGCTCCTATGTCTATTCAGAAGAAAAAGCAGAGAAATGGTTCAGTAGTGTAGGAATTAATTGTGAATCAGTAGTTAATATATATAAAAAAAATGTACTGAAAAGAAAACAAAGTTACATTTTTATCAGTTAAAATACTTATTATTTCACAGGTTTGACTAATTTGTCTACGAAATTAGGCAGCTGTATTATCATAGAAAGCAAAGCAGTAGAGCTAGTTATTAGCTAATGTGAAGGAACATTAGCCTTTTGTAAATACAAACACTCGCAGACATCTATATATGGACCAGACCAAATCTGTTTTCTGTTGCATGGCCAGTGCTCGCTGTCGACTGTGGCATGATCAATGAGGGCCATTGTTCCAATGTTAGATCTCTTCTAAATGTCAAGAAATGCACAAGTTGGAGTCAGTCGGATGTGGTAGATGTCCTATATTCAATACATAAAGCGGCGTGAGCTGCTGTGCCTTTTGGTTGCGAGTCAGCCAGCCGGTCAGTCGGTCAATCGTTATGAAGCTCACTTCTACGCAGTTACCTCTATGCCCCTGGCAGCACACCCACCCTGACGGGCGGCACCAGAGCAGCCCTGAGGAGCTCAGCAGCCTTAACCTCGTGGCGGGCAAAATGAGAGAGAAGGAAGGCTAAGGGAAGGGGTTTTGGTAGAGAGGCTTTCTGAGGTTCATCACAACTAAGAAGAGGTTGATTTTTATCATTTAAAAAATACAACACTCTCCTCTCCACTCCCCCCCCCCCCCCTCTTCTCTGGTCTTAATGCAATGCGGGGACCCTCACGTTTAAGACAGCCCACCCACGCGGAGCTCCTCCTCAGCTGACCAGGACGCAGCCATGCTGGGAGTCCACCGTCTCCATCATCTCACTGTCTGACAGCAGGGAACCCTGGAGCTCAGGCAGGGCCAGGCCCTCGTACCGCCCCGGCGCAGCTCCGGGGACGGCCCCGGGCCCCCCCTCCTCTTCTAGGTCCACCGGGGCACAGGGGTGGGGCGGCAGCGGGGGAAGGAAGTCGTCGTCGTCGTAGTCGTAGTCGTAGTCGTACTGCTCTGGGTAAAGTGCGTCGGCAGAGGAGGGCCCCAGGGCCTGCTGCTGGTCACAGCAGCCCGGGGAGAAACTGTAACCCAGGGCGGAGGAGGCCTCGTGGGGCTGTGTGTGGTGCAGCTGTGGGTACTGGTGGTGGTGGTGGGGGTGATGGGGGCTCAGGTAGGGCTCGTGCACCACGCCCTCCCCAGGCTCCAGCAGCGAGGAGAGGCCCTGGCCGTGGCTGAAGGAGGTGGAGGCTTGGAGGCTGGCCCGCTGCTGGTGCGGGGCCGACATCGGGGGGCCGCTGGAGTCCATGGGCGGGCCGCCTCCGCCGGACGGGTAGGAGCCCTCCGCTATCTGCATCTGGTTGAAGTAGGTCTGAAGGCCCATGCCCTGGGACTGCTGCAGGTACATCCTCTTCTGGTTCAGCCTGCAGGCGCGCGCGCACACACACACACACACACACACACACACACACACACACACACACACACCACTTAACGCTGTGTACTGAACACACACACACACACGCACAAGCACTCACAGTGCCATGGACGTGCACAAGCCGGGGAGAAAGGAGAGACGGCCCCTGTCCCTTTGCCCCAACCCATTGACAAAGTGCCCTCCTGCCATTGTCGACACCCCTCTCCTCTTCCAAATGGTTTGGCCCAACTTGACATTTTAACCTGAGTTTGCATAGTTTAATATCTTCAGAAGCTAAGTGCTAGAAACTCAAGTTTTTTTCCCTTATGATCCAGATATTCTACCAAAGAGATCGATGCATGGCTTCTGTTATTAGACATAACAGCGTCTGCACAAGATAACGACACAGTTTGCCTCTCAAATTGTGCTGAAAACGGCATAGTTTAAATTTCAAAACGCTAAAGGCCACCGCCCACTGAAGGCGTTGACGCGCGTCAAGAGACACCAAAGTTTAAGGAATAGCTCTTTTTAACGGCGGCGGCCTTAACTCATGTTTCAACAAAGTTGCCTCTAAATTGCCTTGCAATAATGCTAACTGTTTTTGGTGGTAGAAAGACAAATGATAAAATATAGATGTAAATTGTTAAAAACATATCCCATGAAACTCAAGGCTAATACACATAAATACATAAAATCCTGTAGTTCAATAAATTTTGTGTATTTATTTGAACTCAGAAGAGTTCGAAAGTTAAGGAATGGAGAAATCAAAATATGTGAGAGAGTATATAACTGCGGTTTTCGTCTCAAAAGTAATCTGACAGCTATTAATTAGTATCAAAAAAGATATTA